>JASANG010001960.1:0-36076 GCA_030248215.1 Enoplolaimus lenunculus
TCTAAAACCAGCATCTGAACCTTAACCCCTTCTCACATTTATTTGCTGTAGGCAACTCAGCGCAGTGTATATACGTTAAATAATATATATCGTGCATGTCTTTAACAATTGCAACACGTATACATAGTACTAAATCACCAGAGACGTGAGAGCCCCCTCGGGCTCGAGCGTAGAGCTGTATGGCTGAGTGGTGAGGGTATACGCCTCCCACACCAGTCACTGGAGTTCGAATCCTAGCATAAAAGTAGGTCTCTGTGGAAATATGAAAATATTCATGTGAGAAAGGGTTAAGCCTAATGCTAAGTCTAATACAATGCTTGGGGCTTGTGGCTATATTCGGGGCCTGTTCTAAAGCATAGGGGCATTTAAAATCTGGCGTAGTGTCATAGCGGTTGGGAAGACATTACGCAATAACCAGAGGCGGATCTAGAAATTTGTGACGAAGGGGCGGGTTGGCAAATGTTATGATATGCAAAAAATTATAAGGTAGGGTCGTTATCAATTTAATATCGCAAAAAAATTTGAGGAAAAAATTGTAAGGTAGGAGTGATCTTATCATTTTGTCGCAAACAATTCTGAGGAGGAAAATTGCATTTTTTACAACAAAAATTTTCTTGAGGGAAAAATTGTAAGGTTCAGAACTTTATCATTTTAGCTACAAAAAACTTCTAATTGGTATGTGGGTGTACGCCCCCCTCTGGATCAGCTAATTGCAATAACCCAGCGCTAACTGCTAAGCACATATGAAAAAAACAACAGATACACGTCATGGCCAATGTAAAGAACATCGGGCGGAACAGTATTATAAGCATATTTCTAAGCCTAAGCCTAAGCCTAAGCGTAAGAATGAGCATATTCCTAAGCCTAAGCCTAAACCTAAGCTAAGCAAAAAAATTAGTCTAAAGCTTACGCATACTGTTTTCTAGTCCCACAAAAAACGTTCCGCACCCGATTATTTACATCAGACCCGCGTCAAAAACGAAAGCTAATGGTTAATGAACTTAATAAGTCTTTTGAAACTTTTACCAAATAGCCAATGGTATAACATACTAAAAGCTCATGCAATACGTCAAATTTATTCATAATATAATTCTAAAAATTACATAGCTAATGAGTGTTTCCATTAAAGTTCATTCTCAAATTCGATGTGATTTTTTAATTCTTTAAAACATTTTTAGTAGCTTTCTGAGGGTTTCTGGTGGAATTAGAAATAATGACCGGAACTGCATGCTGACTACAGTTGAATTGTGTAATAATCTTAAATTCACCGCATTTTATATTATAAATTTATTGAAATAGAATATACCTTTTATGCGAACACAACTTTATCAGCTGATGCCTCAGTGGATATCTCAGAAATCTCCAAATCTCGAAGCCCAATTTCATCAAATGTCGCACCGCATGGGGGGATAGATATGTGACAGAAAATTATTAAGAAAAGCTGTGTGAGGACAGACCGAAAATACTTTTATGAATTAAGGTTATAGCAAAAAATTAGCTGAAAGCAGTTTTTAAGCTTATTTCTCACCTCTAAAACTTGTGATTTAAATGTTTTAAAATATTTTCGTGCGGAAGATATATGGAAAAAAGTTTTATAGAGCCTGTAGAGCTGAGTTCAATGGTGTTGAATTTTTTTTTCACTACAGATGATTGGTCACTGAGTTTTGAACAAATATACTGATTTGGCGTTATCCGAAGTCGATGGCAGCGTACCAAATCATTTATTTGACGATAACTATTAGCTATTCGTCGGATTGGGAAAAATTAAATATCATTCATTTTACATTTTCGCAAGCTGCGTGGGTACCTTGTATCGTTAAAAATCGAATTTTATCAAAAATTCAAATTTGAGTGTGAAATGATCTTGAACACTCGTGTAAAACTCATATATGTAGAAATGTTTGAAATTCTTCTAATTTTGACCAAACACCAGCGGAGTAGGGATTAACGGGAAATTTGTTTTGAATGCGAGATTAGCTCCAAAACGTGAAATGGCATTGAAAACGCAACGTGGTTTGGTACATTTTATGCAGTGCGAAATTGAGCTTGCAATATTAATGCATATATAATCGTGTTTCAAGAGTCATCAACCACTCCTGGTATAACCAAGAGTGCATAATCACAGACTCTGACATTTCGCCACCCCCAGAATTTAAGCATAGAGCATCACGCGATCCGACTTTCATTTATACTCCTGCCGTGATTGAGGAAAGAGTAAATTGTAGGTATATCTACTCCAAATTATATACCTGATGGGGCTGTAATTCATTAAATTATTTGTGTTCAGCAGGTTTGGAGACGTCAACGATAACAAATACCCCCACAGGATCGAGGAGATAAAACTTAAAATCAAAAAGCCATTGTCTGAAGCAAGTCCCAATACATGCAAGGTGACGTGTACTTACCATTATAACAATTGACCCATCCAAACGAAAAAAATATTTTTTTTCAAATACTCTTCGGCTTGGGAAAACTGCACAGCGGCGGATCAAGAGAATTTCTGGCAAAGTGCCGGCAAAAGTTAATATGAAACGCAGCTTTTTATGTACGCTATTGTGAATTTTTTCAGGGGGAATGTTATAAGGTTGGGATTTTCCCATTTTATCACAAAATACTGAGAACAGGAAGGCGTACGCCATTACCGTCTGGATCCGGCTAGCGGAAAATCTTACGCGTTCATTGCTCATACCAGAAAGCGGATCGCAACCTGATCGGCCTATGAGCGCCAACCGATTTGCCGTGCAGTCTGTTGAAACCTTTGATGAAAAAATTTAAATCACAAAAATGTTTCCGTATTCCAATGAACCTTTGAGGCCGGGACCTCACTGGCCCTCCATTATGATTCGCCTCTGGTTCTCAAGCCAATAAACTGGGGAATCAAGAGCGTCATATCTTCTTTACTACACAGAATGTTCCCAGTTGCATACTTTGGCCCGTGTAATTCAGAGTCGAAACTTTTTTCTGTGAGAACTACAAAAGAGTAAAGCTTAAGCTTTAGACTAATTTATTAGTCTTGGCTTAGGCTTAGGTTTAAGCTAGGTTTAGACTTAGGCTTAGGCTTAGGTTTAGGCTTAGGCTTAGGCTTACGCTTTAGGCTTAGGCTTAGGCTTAGGCTTAGGAATATTTTCATTCTTGCATGTAGGCTTGGGCTTAGGCTATGGCTTAAGGAATATGCTTATAATACTTTTCCGCCCACTTTTTTTATCAAATTTGACGCATCCTTTTACAAACATGCAATCATTAGGTATGCACTTTTGATTCATATTAATAGTTTTACCATACACCATTGATTAATACTAAAGATATAAAACAAATAATACCAAATGAATATTATTCCAATCACACAATTTAAACAATTGGTTCACATATTTGTCATTCATTAATGATATCTACTTAAAACCAGGTCATCTCCAGGGTCGTATTCAAGGGGAGACACAATGATCTCCCGTAATCAATTTATAGACGCAATATTTCTTATCTTAAAGAGTTGGAATATTTTGATTTAAAACAGGTTTATACAACTTCCTAATGTTAAACCCTTGTACACATTATGGCTTAAGACACGGCATTATAAAGAGCTATAGTATATATTTAGTAATATTCGTAGAACCAAACTATAACAGACATATTGAGTTCACTCATGGGTTTAAGAACTGTCGCCATGGTATTTTCTGTTTTCCAAAACCAGCCAAAGTTATATGTACTATATTTGTGCTTCATGTGTAAGCTTTGTTTATATTTCCATGCGCATAGTTTCAACAATTTCAAGTGTAACAATGTTTTGCTTTTTTTATCAATTTAGCAAACCAATATATATGTATGTATATGTGTATGTATGTATATACGTTCTATTGTGACAAAATAAGGAACAACCGTGAGCTGTGAAAATGTCAAAAACAGTATGAGTACGCCGCTTTCTATAAGTTAAAATTAGCCGCCGGAGCCGAGGTGACCAGAATGGGAATGATATCAAACTGCAACCAATGGTGAAGCAAAATACATTGTACCCAGGATTTCACTTCGGGCCCCCTTCTATTAAATAAACGTGAGAGGCCAATAAACTCACGCGTACGGGATACATTTTTTCTGCACTGGATGTATCCATGCGCATATTCTTGTTGAAGTGGGCATCATCCACTCTTCACTGCAAGAAATGCTGAGTCAAATTGACTCTCTCCGAAATAGGCTTTTCTTGACTACACAAACTGAGTCTAAATTGGGTTCAGCCTTCTGCAAATGTTTTGACCTTCACAAAAAATGTTCAACCTTGCTTGTAACTCATTGAAAAACATGAATGCCGCTCCTGAAAATTTTTAGCCCCCTAGCAAGGTGAGCTGGCTGCGGGCCTGTTAGGCAGTGCCAATGCCAACACATGTATATATATATATATATATATATATATATATATATATATATATATATATATATATATATATATATATATATATATATATGACGAAATTAGTGTTTGTTAATACGAACTATTACGCAATATCTACCGATCTTTCTAATCCGTGTAAACCATAGAGTGTACCAGGGTTTCACTTAGGAAGTTGTATAAACCTGTTTTAAACCAAATTTTCAACTCAGATATATTGCGTCTATCTCTCTCCCCTTGAATACGACCCTGGTGATGACCTGGTTTTCAGTACAATCATTAATGAATGACAAATATGTGAACCAATTGTTTACTTGTGTGATTGGCATATATTCATTTGGTATTATTTGTTTTATATTTTAGTATTAATCTGGTATATGATAAAACTATTAATTGAATCAAAAGTGCATACCTAATGATTGCTGTTTGTCAAAAGGATGGGTCAATGTAAAAACAGTGGCGGAACAGTATTATAAGCATATTCCTAAGCCATAGCCTAAGCCCAAGCCTACATGCAAGAATGAAAATATTCCTAAGCCTAAGCCTAAGCCTAAGCCTAAAGCCTAAGCCTAAGCCTAAACCTAAAGCCTAAGCCTAAGCCTAAGTCTAAACCTAAGCTTAAACCTAAGCCTAAGCCAAGCTAATAAATTAGTCTAAAGCTTAAGCTTTACTCTTTTGTAGTCTCACAGAAAAACGTTTCGACTCTGATTACACGGGCCAAAGTATGCAACTGGGAACATTCTGTGTAGTAAAGAATATTAACGCTTTGATTCCCCAGTTTATTGGCTTGAGAACCAGAGGCGAATCATAATGGAGGGCCAGTGAGGTCCCGGCCTCAAAGGTTCATTGGAATACGGAAACATTTTGTGATTTAAATTTTTTCATCAAAGGTTTCAACAGACTGCACGGCAAATCGGTTGACGCTCATGGGCCGATCAGGTTGCGATCCGCTTCTGGTATGAGCAATGAACGCGTAAGATTTTCCGCTAGCGGATCCAGACGGAATGGCGTACGCCCTCCTGTTCTCAGTATTTTGTGATAAAATGGGAAAATCCCAACCTTATAACATTCCCCTGAAAAAATTCACAATAGCATACATAAAAAGCTGCGTTTCATATTAACTTTTGCCAGCACTTTGCCAGAAATTTCTTGATCCGCCGCTGTGAGTTTCCCAAGCCGAAGAGTATTTGAAAAAAATATTTTCTTCGTTTGGATGGGTCATTGTTATCATGGTAAGTACTCGTCTACCTTGCGGTATTGGGACTTGCTTTAACAATGGCTTTTTGATTTTAAGCTTTATCTCCTCGATCCTGTGGGGGTATTTGTTATCGTTGACGTCGCCAAACCTGCTGAACACAAGTAATTTACGAATTACAGCCCCATCAGGTATATAATTTGGAGTAGATATACCTACAATTTACTCTTTCCTCAATCACGGCAGGAGTATAAATGAAAGTCGGATCGCGTGATGCTGTATGCTTAAATTCTGGGGGTGGCGAAATGTCAGAGTCTGTGATTATGCACTCTTGGTTATACCAGGAGTGGTTGATGACTCTTGAAACACGATTATATATGCATTAATATTGCAAGCTCAATTTCGCACTGCATAAAACGTACCAAACCACGTTGCGTTTTCAATGCCATTTCACGTTTTGGAGCTAATCTCGCATTCAAAACAAATTTCCCGTTAATCCCTACTCCCGCTGGTGTTTGGTCAAAATTAGAAGAATTTCAAACATTTCTACATATATGAGTTTTACACGAGTGTTCAAGATCATTTCACACTCAAATTTGAATTTTTGATAAAATTCGATTTTTAACGATACAAGGTACCCACGCAGCTTGCGAAACTGTAAAATGAATGATATTTAATTTTTCCCAATCCGACGAATAGCTAATAGTTATCGTCAAATAAATGATTTGGTACGCTGCCATCGACTTCGGATAACGCCAAATCAGTATATTTGTTCAAAACTCAGTGACCAATCATTTGTAGTGAAAAAAATTCAACACCATTGAACTCAGCTCCACAGGCTCTATAAAACTTTTTTCCATATATCTTCCGCACGAAAATATTTTAAAACATTTAAATCACAAGTTTTATAGGTGAGAAATAAGCTTAAAAACTGCTTTCAGCTAATTTTTGCTATAACCTTAATTCATAAAAGTATTTTCGGTCTGTCCTCACACAACTTTTCTTAATAATTTTCTGTCACATATCTATCCCCCCATGCGGTGCGACATTTGATGAAATTGGGCTTCGAGATTTGAAGATTTCTAAGATATCCCACTGAGGCATCAGCTGATAAAGTTGTGTTCGCATAAAAGGTATATTCTATTTCAATAAATTTATAATATAAAATGCGGTGAATTTAAGATTATTACACAATTCAACTGTAGTCAGCATGCAGTTCCGGTCATTATTTCTAATTCCACCAGAAACCCTCAGAAAGCTACTAAAAATGTTTTAAAGAATTAAAAAAATCACATCGAATTTGAGAATTAATTTTTACCGGAAACACTCTATTAGCTATGTAATTTTTAGAATTATATTATGAATAAATTTGACGTATTGCATGAGCTTTTAGTATGTTATACCATTGGCTATTTGGTAAAAGTTTCAAAAGACTTATTAAGTTCATTAACCATTAGCTTTCGTTTTTGACGCGGGTCTATGTAAAGATCGGGTGCGGAACGTTTTTTGTGGGACTAGAAAACAGTATGCGTAAGCTTTAGACTAATTTTTTTGCTTAGCTTAGGTTTAGGCTTAGGCTTAGGAATATGCTCATTCTTACGCTTAGGCTTAGGCTTAGGCTTAGAAATATGCTTATAATACTGTTCCGCCCGATGTTCTTTACATTGGCCATGACGTGTATCTGTTGTTTTTTTCATATGTGCTTAGCAGTTAGCGCTGGGTTATTGCAATTAGCTGATCCAGAGGGGGGCGTACACCCACATACCATTAGAAATTTTTTGTGTTAAAATGATAAAGTCCCAACCTTACAATTTTTCCCCTCAGAAAATTTTTGTTGTAAAAAATGCAATTTTCCTCCTCAGAATTGTTTGCGACAAAATGATAAGATCACTCCTACCTTACAATTTTTTCCTCAAAATTTTTTTGCGATATTAAATTGATAACGACCCTACCTTATAATTTTTTGCATATCATAACATTTGCCAACCCGCCCCTTCGTCACAAATTTCTAGATCCGCCTCTGGTTATTGCGTAATGTCTTCCCAACCGCTATGACACTACGCCAGATTTTAAATGCCCCTATGCTTTAGAACAGGCCCCGAATATAGCCACAAGCCCCAAGCATTGTATTAGACTTAGCATTAGGCTTAACCCTTTCTCACATGAATATTTTCTATTTCCACAGAGACCTACTTTTATGCTAGGATTCGAACTCCAGTGACTGGTGTGGGAGGCGTATACCCTCACCACTCAGCCATAGGAGCTTGACGCTCGAGCCCGAGGGGGCTCTCACGTCTTGTGGTGATTTAGTACTATGTATACGTGTTGCAATTGTTAAACACGGCACGATATATATTATTTAACGTATATACACTGCGCTGAGTTGCCTACAGGCAAATAAATGTGAGAAGGGGTTAAGGTTCAGATGCTGGTTTTAGAATCGTGTTAATATCTGCAACGGGTTACTTAATATAGTATCAGATAGCAAAAATGTATGTTAATTAGAATTTGTATTTAAAGTTTATATGCTTATTTTTTGGTAATACAACATAAAGACAATGTTTGAATCGAGACCGCTAGATTTTTATTACGGTAAATTGTGTTGAAACCGTTTTTAGATATTCCGCTTGGTTGCAGAGTTAATAAACCGGGTCTGTTCCAGTGGATGGCACCCCAGAGGTTCTCAGCCCCTTCCAGAAGACGTTTGACCCCTCTGGAAAATTTTCCAATTTGCTTGCAAGTCATCGAAAACCCTTGTTAACGATTAATTGCGAGATATATATGTGATTTATAACTAATTTTGAACATATAAAAATAACGACGCTATTTTTGTTATTTCAATAACGGAAATCGAAACGGACACCAATTTTCAGCGCAAATGGTAACGGATATCCGGTTACACCATGGTCCATAACTTAATAACAGGGTGCACCCTCTGGAGATGCCAAATATACGAATCCCCCCATAATTATTCAGGTCACTACAGATGTTTGAACTAATGCCACTTTTTTTGCGGTAGTTTTTTTAACAACACAAATGGTTTTGGTGCTGTGAACATCACTGTAAATTCCAATGAGTTAGCTAATCAACTCAGACAGAAAGTTAGTTATTTCTGACTTAATAACAGTCAACTTTAATTCACTCTGAGTTGACTTGATTCTCACAGTGAGTTGAGTTTACTCCGGATGAATTGCGAAACTAAATCAGAATGAGTTGAATCAAATCAGAATTGTGAGTTCTGATAGTCCTAACTCAGACTGAGTGATTCAACTCATTCTGAGTTAAAATCAACTCACTGGAATTTACAGTGATCCTTTTCACTGAGCGATGCTAAAACAGAGACTGGCCAGGAACCTAAAGACACCACAACCGAAGTGTACGCACAAATGAGTTAAGCTTAAGGGTAAACGCTATATTTTTTTCAAATTTTAATATCTGTCGCCGTCTGTTGCCGTCCGTCGCCGCGCAGTACGCAAATTACGTACAAATTCGCACGTCGACGGGCGTCAACGGACGGCGACGTGCGACAAGCATTACGAAAACTCCAGTGGTGCTTGTGTAACCCATTGATTATCATTTATGTTTTTTCTAGATCCAACGTACTGTTTGCCACCCAGAGAATACTTACGGGCCCAGATGAATGCTGAAAAGGCTTTGGAAGTAAGTGACTCGACAACTGAAATCGGCGGCGCAAAATTTCATGCTGACACCCAGCTCGTCGTAGAAGGTTCAGAATTCATGAGTTCTGAAAGACGTGATTCAGACACAGTAAATTTAATTCGTTCTGAATTAAAATCAATTCACTGGAATTTATACAGTGCAGTGTTCCCAGGGCCGCTATTGTATGGAGAGTCATTGGCAGAAGCTGCCACGAATCATTTCCACTCATCCGGGAACAATTATTTCTAGGGCTTTTAATTGGACGCTGAAGTTGACCCTAAAACATTTGGGCAATTGCGCCAGTCCATTTTCATATCAATTGAAGTTCTTATATCAATGAATGATCCACCGAAATTTTTTGACTGGGGGTGGGCGCAATATGTAAAATACGGAAAGAAATATTTGGTACCTAACCAAAAGACACGAGAGTAGATTAGTTGCTCATTAAATGATTTAAATTCCAACTTTGAAACCACTGATTTGGTGGGTACTTAGGGCGGGGGGTGAGCATACCCTTGTTGATTATCCTTGGGACGTCGACGGTCCAATCTGACATACCTGTTCCAGCGTGCGAGTCATTTCCGAGTTGATAGCTTTCAGTGGAACTAAAGAGGTTTTACCAAGAGTCGATGCGACACTTTTTACAAGATGCAACTCGGCACATTCGGTACAGAAAAGAATGTAACCGGCACGCGTTGCGTTTTTGCCCTCCCTCATTTAGAGGGTGGTATTACCGGTACGAACCATGGCACTTTATGTATCCGGTGCCAAACATGCTCCCCTTATCGTTTAATTCAAGGGTATTCATGTGATAGCGACCCCTCTAAAAAATGGATGTTGGCCAAAAATGCAACGCCCGGTGGTACATTTTGACGATCTACTCTTAGTTGTACGAATATCATTTCTTTAACAGCCGGAATGAAAGTTACTGAGTATAGTTTCACTACGTTTACATCGCTTGATTTCTTAACTCAAAATTTTGAAGAAAATTGTTACATTTTTTTAGAATTTTGCTAAATTAGCTAATATTTCTTTCGTTATTAACTGTCTACAGTTCGAGACTGTAGACTTTTGATACAAAAAATGTCTTAAATGGCCCATGTAAAGGATCAGGGGCGGAACGATTTTCTGTGGGACTGCAATAGAGTAAGCTTAAGTTTTAGACTAATTTTTAGCTTGACTTAGGCTTAGGTTTAGGCTTAGGCTTAGGAATATGCTCATTCATACGCTTACGCTTAGGCTTAGGCTTAGGCATAGGAAAATGCTTATAATACTGTTCTGCCCCTGTTCTTTACATTGACCTCTTAAATTAACGTAGCGGATTTTTTTCTGATATTTCTTTAATGTATTTAACAGTAGAAAACAGTTTAATTTTTGAAAGAAATAAGTTTTTAATGTTAACAATCTTGACCAAAATAAAGAACGGGGGCGGAACAGTATTATAAGCATATTTCTAAGCCTAAACCTAAGCCTAAGCATAAGCCTAAACTTAAGCGTAAGAATGAGCATATCCCTAAGCCTAAGCCTAAAGGCCTAAGCGTAAGAATGAGCATATTCCTAAGCCTAAACCTTAGTCTAAAACGTAAGCCAAGCAAAAAATAGTTTAAAGCTTAATCTTACTCTACTGCAGTTCCACAGAAAAACGTTCCATCCCTGATCTTTACATGGACCAGAATCTTGGTCTTTAAATTATCTGAAGATAACGTTCGCTTGAATGTGTCTAAATTTATGCAATTTATCTTCGATATTCAGTAATCTTTGTTTTCTGAAGTTATTTTTTTCTGAAATGTTCAAATCTGCTGAAATTATAAAATTTCGTTTGCAACAACAGTTAAGTATCTTTTACTTAAAATAGTTGGCCATTGTATAAAACAGGGGTGGAACAGTAGCATAGGCACACTCCTAAGCCTAAGCCTAAGCGTAAGCATAATCTTGTGCTCACAGTGCGAAAAATGGTGTGTCAAATTGACTCTCTCCGAAATAGCCTCTACGGGACTACACAAACTGAGTCAAACTCGACTCCGCCAGAGTCAAACGTGCGACAAAGTCAGTCGAATTTAACTCTGGTGGAGTCGAATTTGACTCAGTTTGTATAGACCCGTAAACCCTATTACGAAATGAGTCAATTTGACTCACCATTTTTTGCAGTGCATACCTAATCTTAAGCCAAAGCCTAAGCAGAAAAACTAGTCTAAAGCTTAACGTTCCTTATTGCACTCCCACCGAAAACCGTTCCGCCCCTGATTTTTCACAAGGGCCAATTTGTCCTGTATTGTTTATCGACTTCCCCAAGTTATTCTGATTGATTGCGGGTCGTATGCGTTATATGTTGATACATAATTTATTAAGTTTTCAGAAATATTTACCACTTTACTCTCAAGACCAAGTCAAAAAGAAGTACAATCTAAGTAAGTTTCAAGCCCAATTCATGCGTGCAATTTGTACACTAAGCAGAAAAAATTTGCAGCTGCAACTTATCCAATCTGTAGCTGCATGTGTTAGATGCAAAAACTTGCACTTTCAAATTACAGCGGCGAGTTATCGCTGCAAAAACTTGCACGTGTGATTGGGCTAAACATCTTTATTTTTCCTAAACTACTTTATTTATATATGTCGTAGCCCATGTCGTAATTCAGGTCAATTCCGAATCCGTCTAATTCAAAGCGGAATTATGGACCATCCCAAGTTGGAATCATGTCTGATAAAGCTGTGCGTTTTCTGATTGGTTACTTGATAGTGGCAAATTAGTTTAGTAAAACAAACTGCTTGGTAGCTAACATGTACTTAACGATTGCTTATCCAATCAGAAAACAGTATTCTCATCAACTATTCGAATTTGTGTACGGCATTAAGGTAGTAACCAATCATAAGGCGTGCACTGGCAGCAGAGAAAGAATTACGCCGTGGGCTAGCCAAAGTTTTAAGTCGAGCTGGACAAGCCCAATTTGGTATTGGGTAGAATTACGGATTGCGCTACGACCGATTTATAAATTAAAGAACAGGGCTTTTGTGATCAATTAAAAATTGGAAATATTTTGTACTGTTTCAAAATCTACTTATTCTATTAGCAAATAATTCTTTGCTCTTATTTCTTTCATCTAAAGCAGGCTTACAGTGAAATAAGACTGCGTTATATTAAAGATTTAACTCATTGAAAAAAGTGGTACCTATAAAATGGTGAATTTTAAGCCCAAGAATATTCTCGCGTTTAAGCATAATCCTAAGCCTAAGCCTATATTCTTTAATTCCAAATCGAAAAAGCTGGTTTATCTTAAGCAGTACGGATGCTATTTTAGGACGTCTTTCTCAACCGCGTCATTCAACATTAGTCCGAGCGAGACAAGATATGTTCGACGTTAACGGGATCAATCGATATAAGTATTTTAATTACAGGTAAAGTTTGGTAATTATCTAAACTACAATTTTTTGATTGGATATTTTACATACCAAGCTATCAGGGTGCAACCGGAGATGAAAAATACCGGAACCGGAAGTCAACGAAACTTGCTGAAGCTGGAGCCAGAAGTGAGGCGAAATTAGGTAGTAAAAATGTGTGTTGATTAGTTAACTTTTAAGCCAATATCGGCAAAATGTAGTTAAGTTGTTTGATTCTACACTAATTTTCTGCGATATTTCAGCAGAAATTCTTTCCTGAAATTTGTGACAAAAGTAAAACGAAACGCGTTAAACAGATAAAGTCTGCAAAATTATGCTAAATTTTACCACCGATATTGCCGGAACCTCCGGCATAAATTCTACCGGAGCCGGAGGCCGAGTTTCTGCCGGAGCCAAAGATAGACCTCCGGTTGTGCCCTGCAAGCTACAGAGTTATTGCCAGTTAGAGTGGTGTCATTAATACGTTCATATGAAAATTGCTTATGTTGATACAGTGATCTGTATTTGTCTGTTACATATTTGAGCACTCCTGGTCATTTTTCTGCTCTGGTTTGCTAAGGACTGTAAGTAGAACTTATTCTATCTACCAATGGTCTCTAAGGATACGGACTCCTATTGATTAGAACTCAAAATGGGAACCCTCTTTGTTACAACCCTCTTGTTCGGGAGACTGCAGTAATCGTGGCTTAGTGATTGTATTGAAGGAATAGCCTTGGATTCGTTTTATGTTTAAAAATCTATAGTCAGTTTACTCTTAAGCTCGAATCGAATATGTGCCCGTATTCTCAAATGTGTGTAGCAGCTATCACCAGTCAATGACAGGCTTTCGAATGAACGCACCAAGGAACGATGAGGTTAAACATTACAGATTTGCGATTTAAGTTAACCAGCTGTTATGTTGATTTCAAATGCGCAAATGTCACAGTTCGTTTGTTTGAAAACCTATTACTAACTGGTGATAAGTAGTCACACGTTTAAGAATGCGGCTTGTTTGTCGAGCACTTCAGCCAATCAATGTACGGCTTGTAATATATGAAAAAATATTATAATCCACGCTTAAATACGAATAATTATGATGCTTTCAGGCCGTTATCCTTATCACCAGGGATGGCTTTAGCGGTTGAAACGCCGAACTATTTAAAACCAGGTGAAAATTTTCAAGAGCCTATCAGGTATGAGCCGAAGTCATAAATGTGGAAACCCCAGTGGCACAAAGAACGCAATTTCTATTTCAAATTTTATGCAAAAATTTGCTAACTTTTTCCGCAATTTTTTAAACTTTGTCAATCTTCGAGTTGATTTTTTGCAACTTACTATGAATGTTTTTAAATTGAACAAAATTTGGTTTCATTTGTATAATTAAAATCTTTTCCCACATATATGTACTTTGGGCAACATTCCAGCATTACTTTGTTTACAACATTTTCTTAGCTACAGAAACGTGAGTGTTCTGTGAAAAGAAAATTTGCATACAGATTGTTGTGCATTCGCTAACTTTTTTGCAATGAACAAAGCCGGCTGACCAGTTAAACTTTAAGGCCGAATTAGTTATGAAACTATTCGGCAATTTTTGGGGACCTTCTAATTTTGATGGAGAGGGGTTTACGGAAATTTCAGAAGATGTCACTGCATACGTTTGACATCGCTCGCGAATCAAAAATATTAAAGAACTGTCGAGTTAATTTAAGGACTACCATGAGCAGACCAGTTGTCAACATATGCTTATTTGGCTGGATGTCCATTACATAAAAGCTTTCGTTTAAATATTAAGCCTTAAAGACGCACGTATCGGGCTTAACCAGGTCTTTATATTGTTTTTGCTTAGATCTTTGCCGATTTTGTTCTCATTATATATTTTTCTAAACAGTTTTATGTCGTGTATCTTAAGTGCAGGCACGCAGCCGTGGACTCTGAAAAATAGAATATCAAACATTTCGAAACTGGCATTTTTTGCCAGTTTCGAACTGACAAAGTTTTTGAAAAACTGCAGAAGGAAAATTACAAGAAGGACTGTGGCTAGTGATAGGTTTTGTAACTTTCGGTCAATATAAAGAACAGGGGCAGAACAGTACTATAACCATATTCATAAACCTAAGCCTAAGCCTAAGCCAAGCAAAAATATTAGTCTAAAGTTTAAACTTATTCTATTCCAGTCCCACAGACACACCTTTAGCCCCTGATCTTTACAAAGGCCTAACGTGCGAACCGATGAATATTGAGGCTCAGCTTTCAGCATATTTTTTGCATTTGATTTGCTCTATTTCTGTACTAATTTTAAGTTCAACAAGTACAATAGTTAGTGAGTTTGCAAACCTATTACTAACTGATGATAGTTGCTAAACACATTTGAGAATACTTGGCCTGTTCTTAGGTTACACCGCTGCAAAAACGTACGGAAATCCTTAATTTTCGGCTGACACAAAGCTTAATATTAATGTTCTACAGCTAAAATACATCGTTTTAGCAATATCATTGAACCTGTCACGGGTTCAGATTCAAGCAGCGGTTATCATACAAATGCAAGTCCTCGACAGGGCAACAAAACCGCAACACCAAAGTTCCGGTCGGTATCCGGTGGACGAAATTCCGGTCAACTGTCACAATCGTCTGCTCAATCTACGATTCGAAGTATGAAAAATTAACAGAGTTTTTGAATTTAAAGCGTGTTTTTGCCAAATTTTTCCGATATTTCAATATTGACCAACGGCGCCAAATGTCCAAAATTGCTGAGTTCCTGTTATGACCTCACCGATCATTAATTTGACTAGAAAACGCTTTGTGACCGTCAGATGAACCATTCGCATCGCAACAATTTACAGCATAGCAGTGCCGGGGGGGGGGGGGGGCGATATATCCCTTCATAACCTGGATTCGCCACTATTCTTATTTGAATATTTTAGGCTTAAATTCTGCTAATAATGTTGATGTCTTGGACGAATCCAATTATCAACCGTCAGCATTGAATTCAGCAAACAAAGGATTTTATTTCCACGTTTATGCCATACCTGCTCAGCCTTCAAAACGTCAAAATAAGACCGTGTAAGTTTATACAGCGAACATTTCATAAGGATTAATTTTATAAGATAGCTAATATTACCCCGTCCCAATAAAAAAGATTAAAATTTTGCTAAACACACATTATATATTGTATTTTTGGACCATGCGTACAACACGGCTGGAACACTAGTATAAACATATTCCTAAGCCTTATCCTAAGCCCAAGCCTAAGCCTAAGCGTAAGGATGAGCCTATTCCTAAGCCTGTCTAAGCCTAATCGTAAGCCTAAGCCTAAGCCTAAGCGTAAGGATGAGCCTATTCCTAAGCCTAAGCGTAACGATGGGCCTATTCTTAAGCCTGTCTAAGCCTAAGCCCAAGCGTAAGCAAAAAATTAGTCAAAACTTTAAACTGACTCTATTATAGCCTCTCCGGAAAACGATCCGGCCCTGTTCTATACATGGGCCGTATTTTTAAACATATTCCCCATTAATCACCAGTTTAGCAAGGTGTAACCGGAGTGCCTGCCTCTGGCTCTGGCAAAAAATCGACTTCCGGCTTCGTCGCCGACTCCAGTAGAATTTTGTAGGAAACTTCGGCAATTTTGGTAGCGAAATTTTTGCATTGTTTTATAAAAATTGTCTGGTTCAGTGCGTTTGGTTTTTAACTTTTGGTAAAATTTTAAGCTGTTTATTTGCCGAGATTTCCATTCGCCTGAATCCAATGAAAACGCATTACAGTTATCTCGTAAAATTACCCAACTAAACGGTATCTTAACTATATAATTTCGCTTCACCCCGACGTCGTTTAGTTGACCTTCCGCTCCTGCTGTGGTTCCGGTATTTTTCATCTCTGGTTCCGCCCTGCCAACTAGTGACTGGTTTTGAAACAAGGAATTTCAACATTCGGAATTTTATTATTACTGTAGTGACCCGAATAAGAGGGGGACTGATAACTGATATTGATTTGGACTCTCCAGAGGGTACCACCTACCTGTTATTCGGTTACCGACTATTATTTACTTTTAACCCTCGCCCCGCCACCCTTGGTTACTGTCCGGTACTACAACTGTCGGTTGAGCTAAACGTTTATTTGTCTTGTTTCAATAGCTTGAGCGATAATGCAAGGTTATACTTAGGAATGGAATTTCAAAATTTAAGTACGCTTTAAAGTTTCAAACTCAAATTATTCGGGCATGGAGTCATTAATGTACTACTATTATTGAAATGGACATTTTTACGGACTCTAATTAGGATTTAGGGGCTCTATCCGCTTACGGACTCTATTAGGGATACGAACTCCTATTGATTGGACTCAAAATGCAGACCCCCTCTTATTACCCTCTCTTAGTCGGGTCACTACAGTACTGTATTATAAAACTACAAGAGCTATCCCCAGTTTAGCTGTGTAAAAGTGCTAAAACTTATAAGAATGCCTTTTTTATTCCCAAGTAACTAAATACAATTGGATTGACAATTTGGCTTTAATTTGAGCTCAGGCAATCTTTGATCTCGACATTTAACCGACAATTAGCATTTTGCTAGTAGACTTTTACTTAAAACACGTTTTATTTTTGAGAATGATATATATAAATATATATACATATATAATATATACACTGCAAGAAATGGTGAGCCAAATTGACTCTCTCCGAAATCGGCTCTACGGGACTGCACAAACTGAGTCAAACTCGACTCCGCCAGAGTCAAACGTGTGATCCAGTGAATCGGATGTGACTCTGTGGAGTCGAATTTGACTCAGTTTGTGTAGTCCCGTGGAGCCGATTTTAGAGAGAGTCAATTTGACTCACACCATTTTTTTGCTGTGTAAATAAATCTAAATGTAAAGTTAGCTATGTAATTATTGTTTCAGAACTCCAAGACAACCCAGTCGCAGCAATCTTCAGTACCAAGCGTTCAAACCAGAAACGTAAATCAATGCTTGTATTAATTGTATGCTATTCAGCGTATCGTAAATAATTAGTTTATTGAGGCAATAACACTTGTTTATAGTTGATTTTTTAAATTTGTGTTATTACTTCAAGAGTTGTACAAGTGGACCATTTTAATATCAATTTGATTGGGTGCAAGCCTGAACCGCCAACTTTTGGAACGGAAGTTATGTTCTATTTGGGAAAAATTACTAAAAAATCTATTTATAGAAGCCGAAGCAACATTTATCGACAAAGTGCTAATTTGCGACTACGACGAATTCGAATGCAAAATGAACTCGGTAAAGTTAAAGTTGCGCTATGCTCGCCGCTGGATGCCGTCGAGCGTCGCTGTGCGTCGCCACGCGTCAATAAACAAATTTTGCGAATATTTTGTTAACAACGCATAGCGACGCTCAGCGACGCGCGTTGGGCATCCAGTGTAATAAAGTATAGCGCAACCCGTGGGGCGTAAAAACCACACAGCGGTGCGCTATGCTGAATTAGGATATTAGCGGCGTATCCCGAGGGTACGTCCAACCCGTCCCCGTCAGAAAGTTTTTTTGTGATAAATTAATAAGGTCCCTAACAACACTGTAAGGCCCAGTGAGTTGATTAAAATTCAAAAAGAAAATTAGTTAATTTTAGTTATTTCTGTGCTTAAAGTAGTAAACATTAACTCATTCTGAGCTGGTTGAAATAACGCTTGAGTTGATTCGTTATCTCAGAATGAGGTCATACAATTCAGAATTGTGAGTTCTGTAAGATTTAATTCAGACCTAAAAACTTATGAGCCGATTCAACTCATTCTGAGTTACAGTCAACTCACTGGAATTTACAGTAAAGGTGTGACTTTTGTGCTACGAAATTGTGTTTGGCTTTTCTCTCACTTCGATCGTGCGGCTTTTTACGCTGTAAATTTCACTTATTTGATCTTAACTCAGAATGAGTTGAATTCAATCAAATGCCTGGGCTCTGAATTCGGTCTTTTAGAACTCAGAATTCCGAACTGATTGAACTCATTTTGAGTAAATTAATCAACCTAGCCGGAATCAAATCAGCTCAGAGCGAGTTAATGTTTTGTGTTATTTATTCGGGAAATAACCAAAAATGACTAATTCGCCCTCTGAGTTGATTAATCAACTCATCGAAAATTACAGTTGAACGCCTTCCCACTGCATCTTATATCCAAGGGATACAGGTTGCATTTATTCAATGAGAAAAATTTTGTTTGCATTTCAACCGCATGCGGTAATTTGAGAATTAAAACATTTTTCTTGTGTTTCAGCTTGAATTTTAATAAAACTTTATAGAGCACCGGCATTGAAGCCTACATTAAAATGTCTTTTGGTTAAGCTTTTTCAGCTCAAAGGTCAGCCAATCAGTCTGCGTTAGTTGATTCAAATCAAACTCATCCTGTATCAAGTCGAAGCATCCAACAGACTCGGTTCAAACGTTTCCCACGCACGGAGCAACCACTAAAACGTTTCCACACAGTCAACAGTAATATCGCACGGTCGTCCAATTTTGATCCGCCATTCACTCGATCGTTTAAAATTTCCCACGCTGTCAATAACAATTTCCCACGGTCGTCCAAATCTCATATGTCGACTAATCAATCGTTTAAAAATTCCCACGCTGTCAACGAGTCTCTAAAATCCGAAACGTGTTCTCCAATACCAGCTATTGAATCGCTCACTACATTACCCGATATCAAACGAACATCGGTGAAAAGTGATGGTGCAATTTGCAATTCATGCTTGCAACAACGCTTAGCGAATGCTCAGCCTCCCGACATCGCAGACCAAACAGACCCAAGCAGCCAGAAAAACATTAAATTTCCTGCTGAACCTGTTGAAGCCATCAACAAAGCGAACAGTCTTACAGAAAGAATCACACGGAATACTTCAATCAAAGATACAAGTCAAAATTCTATCGATTCACCAAGAACGCTGTCAACGATGAAAAAAGATACGCCGCCTGGCGTGGGAACTGCAACCAATTCCGGAACCGGATACCAAAACAATGGACAAACGTCGCAATCTCAAGATTTGATGCAATGGCGTCTACGAAAACTTCAGCTGTATCCGGTAAAATTGACTCCAGGAAATTCGATCGATAAAATCGCTTCTAACAGCATCACGCAACCGCAACGAGCTGAGAAGACTACCAACACCGGCGCTGCAGTGATTAGTGTCGGCCCCAATCTTACAGGGGCCCTAAATAGAGCCGGCACAAAAATAGACGGTTCCCGATCCGGAAATACTCCGCTAACCACATCCGGATTGAAATCAAACGCGACTCCAGTACTCGAGGTTAAGCCGATGAAAACAAACGAAAATGCAAATTTGCAACAATTATTAATACTGTCAATGCCGGGTGCAGTTTATGACCAAAACGCCGGCGTCAGTCAAACCGAACAAACAGATGTCCCCTTAAACTGGAAGGAAGTTGAACCAAACCGGCCTATCCATCCAAGTCACGCGGTCGATTTGGAGACTAAACACACCGTCGACTCCACCGCTCCGATGAAAAAATCGGCGTCAACTCGCGATATTTCCGCGTCCTATTTGACCGAAGACGGTTCGATATTTGATCCATTTGCCGTCCACGAGGCAACATCTATAACTCCAACCTTGAGCATGGACTCAGCTTCTAAAAGTGACCCTCAACGTCGACAATTAAGCTTAGCGTCAGTTGTAAAAAGCCTCAAAACTCAACTAACAAATCTGACACATTTGCTCAAGGGTCGAAATGTGACAACTCGAAGCAGTTGTAGTAGTAGTGGCAGTAGTAGTAGTACTAAATCAAGAAAACCAACCTTACAGTCTTCAGTTGGTGATACACGACAGACAAGTCCGTCCAGTACAAGATCTCAGCCTACTTCTAGCCCTAAATCTAGCGGTTCGACCAGAGGCAGCAAACAATTGCAGCAAGGGACCAGTTTGACGGCAGACCATGGACTGAAAGGTGTCCAAAAACGACCAAAAACGCGACTATCAGAAGTTGAATTTGAAGCAACGCTGATCGGCGACCAAAAACTGGCTGGACTTGAAAAATCAACCAGTTTCAGCGATGACGAAAATTTGATTGGAACCTACTCAAAGTTGCTGTTGAAGCGTAAACGATTTGCATCACAGCAGTCGTCTGAAACTCACGAGAAGTTACCACAACAAACAGTCACAAGGCATCGATCAGAACCAGCTAAATCGCACCGCGATTTGGTTGCAGTTAAACCGTACCTGAGCCAAACTGTTGGTGACGAACCAGAAACCAATACCGATGACCCAATTATTGACCAATTCGCGCACGTGTTGCTTGACCAGAAACGTAAAATTGCGCAACAATATTCGCAACAGCGTTCTACGTCAAAAACAAAACTAAATCATGAAATTGAATCCAACGACAAATACGGGTCTTGGACCGCAGGACAGGCAAAGATTGTTGAAATATTAGCTCCATCAAATTCTAGCAGTTGTCGAAGTTCAACTGGAAGCATGGATGAAAATAGCGATTCGAAACATCAGAGAAGCGAACACGCGTTCAGCAAAAATTCAAGCGGATTGAACAAAGGTTCGAATTGGGAGTCGAAAAATTTCAAGCCAACCGAAACGGAATCTAGCGTTCAGAATTCTGCAATAACGTACCAACCAGTAGAGTCAGCAACGACCGACATCAAGAGTACCTGGTCTGAAAGAAATGACAATCCGGTAAATTTGTCAAGTGCCACCGCTAAGAACGTTGGTGGGCCTGTACTATTCCGAAAACTCTTGCCTGACAATGACAAATCTTCGATTAATCGTGATCGAACACCAACCGATTATACCAGTCTTGAGACGAATCAGAAAAGCGAGCAGTGGTTGAGAGCGAACGATCCAGCGACAGAACGACATCGACTGATTTCAACTGGAGATCTTCAAAATACAGAAAACCGACTAAGTTTCAGCGATCACGGAGACGAGATTCAAGTACTACGAATTCATCCGTCTATAGATTTGGATTATGGTTCTGACATAAACCTTACATCTCCATGCCAGAACGAATCAAATTTCACCAAATATCCACTCGCCAGCGCTGGTTTCAAAGACTCAAAACCGAACGAGCAAGAGCAAATGTTTGGCCAATCATCGCGTTTCAATAATGCCGCTGAAGGTAGCTATGTAACCAGAAGATTGAATTCGATATCTAGAGACACGATCAAATCTGACGCGTGCTGCCAAACCAGTCCTGAAAAGACACAAACTCCAGTGGATGAGTGGATACGAAGGGGACGTTTGGCCGAAAATAATTTATCCATTTCAGACACCGAGTACTACGATTACCGAACAGAATATTCGACGACACCGATTCATATCACAGACAATACAGTTCACTTCGATCCAACTTCTAACGGAGATAGCAACGGCAACAAAACGAACTCATTTCAACCTCGAAACAGCTCCAAAAACAAGCACACAAACTTATCGTTGAATAATCGTCGTTCGGTTGAAAATCTCCATTCAGATGGATCCCTATTCAGGAACTCGAACAGCAAATATGACGAGGAATCTATCGAAAAGCCAACACATATCCATCCGCAAATCGCACAGCGTCCGGTTGAATTAAGATTACAAAGTGAGCAATCAACAAAACAAATATTCTTGGACCAATACCATTTGGCAGCTCCGACACTTACCAATACTATTGCGATATCAACCAGTTCAACGTCTTCTCCGTACGAACCAAACCAAATAAATGTGAAACCCGAAAACGAACCTAAACCTAAAATGGGACTATATTCAAAGACTAGGCAACATCTAAGGTCAAGCTTGAACAACGACAATGCATCGCTAAGCGACCCCGAGTTTGAGGATAGCTTAACACAAGAAGTCCATCATCTGTGTCACGAGGATCCAATAAATTTTGTCGGAACTCAAAAGTCGTTTCATATACCCCGCCATAAAGGTACAACTTGCCACGAGGAAGACAAATCGTCCAGTGGTCAGATTAGCTCAGTTTCCACTCGCAAAAACTCTAACTCGACTACTGGAGCAAGTGCTCGGAGCGTCTCCAGCGTTGACTCGACAAATTTACCGGAAAATCATCAAATTGAGTTCAGCCCAGAAATCGACACCGTGGAATATCGTTCTCTGGCGTACATGGACAGTGATAATTTTGCAACAAACGACAAAAGTCAACCAAAATTGTATGGAAACATTTGTTCAAACACTGAAAACAAATCGAGCTCCCAATCATCAAACGGTTACTGTCAGAATCCATTTTATGACGTTTCTGACAGCTCTGGAGAAAATCGAGAAACACAACGCGAAGTTGTGAACGCGGCTGGTTCAAGTCAAAGACGTAACGGATCTTTTGAGATCAAGTCAAACAGGTCTCAATCTGGCAGCGGCTCTTTTGAAGTCAATTCAAGTGCGTTTCAGCCTAGTGGCGGCTCTTTTGACGTGAAATCAGACGCGTTTCAATCGGTCGGCAGGTTTTTTGATGTGAAATCAGTCGGATCTCAATCTGACGGCGGCTCTTTTGATGGGAAAACAGCAGTATCGCGCTCTGGCGGCGGTTATTTTGATGGGTTATCAGGCGCGTTTCAGTTCGGCAGCGGCTCTTTTGATGCTAAATCAAGCAGTTTAGTACAAAGTCAAAATTCAAAAGCTTCAAATCAAAAAATATCAAGTCCCGATATGGATTTTAAACCGGCAAACATCAAAGACAAACATTTCCACGAAAACTCAAGCGGAAACGAGACCGATCAAGAAACAGAAGCCGAACAACCATCCAGCACTGAAGAACATCAACGCATAAACAAAGAAATAGCTTATAACTACACGAACGCTCACAATTCGTTCTCGGAAACTGATTGGCTGGCCAACAAATCGACAAACTACAGTGACAACAAATCAGAAAATGATCCAGAACTTGAAAATCTAATCGACTCCAGAGAAACGTTATCCAGAACCCCAAGCGTCCAAGAAGAACCTGCGCTCAAAATCAATATTGGATCAACGTGGACTTCTTGTCCTAAAGTTGACGTTTCAAACCCGGACGCAAGTCTGCTGGATTCAATATCGCCACCCGCCGATATGATTGTTGAATCCGGTGCGAACAGCGACGATGAAACTAACGGTTCTGCTCGCAGCAAAGGTGTCGGATTTGATACGAGCATCTCGAGACTGGCTTCTCAAGATAAATCTCGATTAGTTGAACTGAACCGAAAACGACTGAATGCAATTAGGAATAATACACCTGAATCTGTTGAATGGACAAAAACAGCAACAATTGAAGATCGCGTGTCTGATCCAGTTCTACGAGATCTCGTTGATTTTGATGAAGGTACTTCTGGCAGTGAACGAACAAACATCTCCGGAATCAGCAACCATAACCGGAACCAGGAAAATGCCGATAAGTCCACAGAACGCTATCATAACAGTGACATTGACGGCGGAAGTCAAGACAACAACAGTGATAAAAGCGGAACCTCAACTGGTTATAACGACGACAAAATGAGCATTGGGGGCGGAATGAACGACAGCGCTAAGTTGAAACATATCGTCAGTGAAAGAGCGCTAGGTCTTAAGGGCAGAAATGATGAATGCGAAACGTCAACAGCTGATAATGATATCATGACAAACTCTGAGAGGAGCAGAACTTTTACCGACAGCAATTGTGACCTCAAAACCAACCGAAAAAGTGACCTATCTGAGGATCAGACGACTAATTCGGCATATGAAGTTCTTATCGGTAATCATGAGAAATCACAAAACGAAAATCACAAAAACAGCAATGATGGAAGCGCAGCGTCCACATATTCTACCGATGATAACGAAGCTGACCTTCTAAGGGACAGAAAATCGAGCTACAGTAATCCTGACATCAACAAACAAATCCATGACAGCTACAAGTCTGAAGATCTTAAAAGTTTTGAGAACAAAAGTGATAAAAGTGAAACTTCAACCGTTTGCGATGCGGACGAGACTACCTTTGAGGATGAAAAACGCTTCAGCGACAGCAATCTCGGCCTCAAAGACATCAAAAACAACGAAAATTCAGAAAATATTATTGTCAATTCTGCTAATTTGGACCATCAAAATGACAGTTCTGACCACCGACCGACAGATTTGGACGCATTCGACCAATTGGAATGCAGCAACACTCAACAAGTCTCAACTTCAGCAACGCTCGTCGATACGGACACACTTCCGTTGTTGGGTCCAGGCGAATCGTTGACAATCATCGACGAAACTGACTACGAAAAACTGATTGGCGAACAGAATTCAGATTCAGAAGATTCTCAATCGGTCAGTGGTCGATCTTGCAACGAGACTGCCGAAATGCCTGAATATCCTGTAGGTGGGACAGAAGTCGGCCAGCTCTCTGAAAGCTCCGTAGGATCCAGCTCTGTGGTGGGCAACACTCAAATGAGGGTACATTATGGAACCGTCGTTCAACCACAAATTGCTGAAATTAACTCGAGTAGTATCATTTCGTTTCCTGACGACGAAACCAGTTTCAGTTACCAACCCGTCGGGGTACATCAAAGCAATCACCATGATAATCAGAGTCAAATGGCGATGCCCAGCGGTACTTCAAAGGGTTCGGAACCGAACGAGGGTTTGAGTTGCTCGCCCGAGCATCGACCGCACACAAATCTCGCTGTTGACGATTATAATTCGGTGAAATCATTTGAATCTTTAGAACGTATTGTTGAAGAACAACAACATTCTAATTCACCAAACCAGCAGGATAGAAATTTCAATGGAACACCGAACACCGAAAACAGCCGTCAAAGTTCAGTTCAAAGTTCGAAATCGAAATTCAACTTGGATCAGCAACTGTCAACGAAAACTTGTGATCAACAAAACGCCAATAATCAACGTGAAACGCCGGTTGAAAAATTGAATGGAACTTTAAACGCCGCGAATAGCCGTGAAAGTTCAGCTCAAAGTTCAACATCGAAACGAAGTTTGAATTCAAAATTGTCGACTAAACCTTATGATTTCACAACTGGATATCGAGGGAACATTAATCGTAGACGACTATCGTCTCGAGCGTCAGTTGATTCGATTGGACAGCAAAGTTTGTCAAGCGATTGCAGTGAGGTAAAATAGCAATTTGTGTTTGCAGCTGCAAGTACTGCATATACAAATTGCTTTTTTTGACTGCACGCTGCAATAGCACAAATGCAATTTTTTGTTTGTTCAACTGTTTATTTGGAAATTTTATATGTTATTCACACATGCAAATACTGTTGGCACCCATTCCCAGACTAATTAGCGTCTCTTAATCTTAACCTTCACCGTCCTTATGGCAACAAAATTTATGTATATACTTACATATGCCAAGTCGCGTTGCGAAATTGCATTTTGGACGTCTTTTAAATTCTGGCCGCTCTTGATTTAATAAGACACCAAGCCTAACTGAGTATGATGCTAATTAGTAAAAACTGGCTTCATGACACCAGACCGCATTTGCACATAACTTTTGAATTCAAACCCACCACTCTAAGCGATTTCTTATCACACGCCAAAAGAGTCCAAAAGTACTTTATCAGCGATTCTAGCTGTTTGAATAATGAACAGCTTAATGTGGGGATGGGAGGCGACAACCCAATCTTGTTTAGTGTTCTTTCAAAATGCGGAAGGTTCAAGAAAGCCACAGTCTCCCACTCTGAAAAAGATAAAAAGTACAAAACTTATTCAGAAAGCTTGGTTATTAGACAATAGGTTTCCCCCTACATTTGTGTCGTGAAATTAACCCTTTTGCACATGAATATTTTCTATTTCCCCTGAGACCTACTTTTAGGCTAGGATTCGAACTCCAGTGATTGGAGTGGGAGGCGTATACCATAACCACTCAGCTATAGGAGCTTGACGCTCGAGCCCGAGGGGGCTCTCACTTCTTGTGGTGATTTAGTACTATGTATACGTGTTGCAATTGTTAACACGGCACGATATATATTATTTAACGTATATACACTGCGCTGAGTTGCCTACAGGCAACTCAATGTGAAAAGGGGTTAATAGTAAATTAGCTGATTTAAAGCAGTCATCAAACGCAAAAAATGACGCAATTAACTCAGCGCGTCGCTTTTACGCAATAATATGCATGAAAAAATATAGATTTCTGAACTTTTGAAAATACATTTTTAAAACCTTGAAAAATTGAAATTTAACTGTGAGTTATCAGGGGAGGTTATGAGAGCCAGAACTGATGTTGGTACGATTTAGCGTAAGTATATTTTAAAGTGGTTCGTTTTTCTTGGACCGTAAAACTATTCCTGTATATATAGTTCGAGGGAAGGGCAACATTCGATACAATCTCCGTTGCAGTGGTTTGACCCAGACGGAAACAAATCAAATCAGCTCTATCTCAAGTGGCCAACGCAACTATTTATTAGTCAGTAACAATCGTCTAAACCGAATCCCGAACACTATTGAAGCAATTGCAAAATAAATAACTATATATAGAATTGTAAATTTTACGCTCATAGCAATCAGCTTGTGGGTAAGGGAAGTTCCCTTACAGAAATAAGTTAAAACAAGTGCTTGAGCAACGAAAATTGAGGTTTGGGAACCCAAAAACGGAAAATCGAGTTTCGGATATCAACAATGGAAAATTTAGTTCCAAATATCAGAATAAAAATATTCCATGCCCATCACTACTGAATACCTTTCGCAAATCTTATGACAATTTGTCACCTGATGAGAGGTCATGTATAAATTTGAAATAACTTAATATAAGAACAAAAATTTTTGTACAGGGGTTAGGCCTTTTTGACTATGGGCACTTGTATTTGGTTTTGAAAAATCGTAAATCCTAAAAAGCAATATGTAAATTTATTCAAAATCGGTGCAAAAAATTGCTCAAAAAATGGAAAATTTGAAAACATTTCAGCTACGTAACACACTTCACGATATGATCAACAAAGTTTTAATTCAAAGTTCAACTGGCGTTGACAATTTTTCGGTTGATGAAAGTTCAATTGAAACTGCATCTCAGCGTTCGTTTCAACAACGGCGGCTTTCAACTCATTCAACGGCTTCTCGCGTGAGCTCCAAACATTTGAAAACTAAAAAGCACGAAGAGCACCCGGCAACTGAATATTCCGTTCAACTGAACTCTGGTTTAAATTCTCCGGCCCTCAATTTAAAATCTGATCCAAAAGAAAATCATTCTCGGCCACAGCATCAAAATTTTAAATTCGAAACTAAAAATAATCATTTGAGCAATCGAACAACAATAGCGGATAAAGCCAAACCACAGCTAGCTAGCGATCAAGAGAGTATTTATTCATCACACGACGAGAATTTTAGTTTTGAAGCAGCGAACAATCATCTCAACAAACGACCAACAATAGCGGATGAAGGCAAACGACGACTAGCTAACGATCACAAGAGTATTTATTCATCACACGACAATTCGGATGACAATTCGAACGAAAGCAGTCACAGCGAATCAGAAGATGATCGACCTTCAATTGAACGAACTGAATCAATTCTGAGTCAAGAAAATTTGGCAGATTTGTTCCAAAGTTCAAAGATGAAACAACTGGAAAAAGCCCAAGACAACAAAATAGACAATAGTGACATAAATGGCGTTACGAAGTCATTTCTCACGCTACGCTTGGGATCGGAGGCCAAGCGTGGATCACAAGCGTCCGTAGATGTATTGGTGAATTCAGCGACTGGTGAAGAATACGAAACTAGCGAAGCGGATTCGAACGAATCGGGATTCAGAAATGGCGCTGCGAGATTTCGACATAACTTGGTAAGTTTGAATCCGGTCTCAAAACTGTACCATTGTTCCAGTAAAATACATGCCGGCGCATAGGGTTGAATGGCGAAAATTTTTAGGACAGTGGGAGCACCTTAAAAGCATTAAATTCGTGGCAAAGGCATCCCGTAATCCTGACACCGTAGCTTTTTGGATAGCTGAAGACTTAACCCCCAATATTTACTGTCCTAGCTAGCAGGGTACAACCGGATGTTTGCCTGTGAATTGAGTTCTGGCAGATAATCAACCTCTAGTTTCGGTTCCGGTAGAATTTCTGCCGAAGGTTCCGGCAATTTTGGTCGTGAAATTTTGCAGAGTTTTACAAAATTTGTTTGTTTGCTGCGTTTCGTTTAAATTTTTGGTACAGTTTTGATGAAAAACTGAGCCGAGATTTCGTAAGAAAATAAGCGTAACGCTAAGGGATTTAACAACATTTTTCAGATATTTGCTAAAATTAGCAACTTAAACATAATTTTAACTACCTGATTTCGGTTCACCTTCGGTGTCAACTCCGGCTTGGGTTTCGGCATATTTTGTTAACCTCCGGCTCCGGGTTCGATATTTTTCACCTCCGGTTGGACCGACCCTACCAGCATGCTTGATCTTAATGGCTAATAAGTTTTACTTGGATCTATAGTCACTTCTTGCACGGTATATTTTGAAAAACAGACCTGTTTTCCTGGTTTATTTTCAGGCTAATTTTGAACCTGATATTGAAGAGACGGTTGCATTGCTGCAACTGCTCTGTGCGTGGTACATTTTTGTGCTGGCCACAGAGGGGACAGCATAGCCAACGGATCACCCCTCCCTCGTTTGTACCATTCAATGAAACCCCGATATGATTGGAAATGGCACTGTCGCGCAATCGGCCTTGTGAAATTACAAAAAAATGTAGTTAATTTCACTTTTAGCAATCGGTTGCATCCGCAATTCCTAAAACATTTGTCTATTTTTAGTTTGAGTGAGGTACACTCACCAAGGTGCAACTGGAGGTGAAAATACCGAAACCGAAGTCGGAACCGGAGGTCTATAAAATTTACCGGAGCCAGAGGTGAGGCGAAATTAGGTAGTAAAAGTTATATTTAGTTTGCTAATTTTAGCAAATATCTGTAGCGTGATAAATATTGGTTTTACGCTTATTTCACGAAATCTCGGCAATAATTGTACCGGAGCGAACCCCCGTCGGCGTTTGATTAACTTGACTGGTCTGATGATTCCACGCTCAAATTTGAATTTTTGAAAAATGCAACTTTTAAAGGTCTCAAGGTTCCACCTTGGGACCCGAAAACAAAATACTTTTTTGTCAGAAAGTTTAACATGTTATATACCATCCGACTCAACTTACACAGTCGGCTTGAATGGTGTTAAATTTTCCGCGTTAAAACGTCGGGTTGACGAGGTATGATCACATAACTGATTTGGCCTGCTGCCAATGATTTGGGACGGCGCCAAATTAGTTATTTAATCATAACTCGTTAACCAGACTTCTGATTGTTGAGTATTTAACACCAGTCAGCCCAGCTCCGCCAGCTGCGTCGAATGGTATTTAATTTGTTTAACTTTTTAACGACAGAATTGTTGGTCCCAAGGGTAGTCTCCGGACCTTAAAAGTCTATTTTTTCACAAATTCAAACTTGAATGTGGACCGATCAGAGGAGGACATGAGAAGTTGAAATATGCAAAAAATTGTTTAAAATTCAACCTATTTTGGGCAAACACCGGCCCAGGGGACCACCGAAAGAACCCAAAATTAGGCGTTCCAATCAGGTTCCGATTCTCAGGTCTATCCATTACATTATTCCATGGGATATTTTGTACCATAGAGCTTAAATTTTAGAAATATACCGAAAGGCGAAGTATGTGATCCATCACACCCACAACGACACGTTTAGTTTGCATAGAGTATCTATCATAGCGTTGCATTTACTGGTTCAACTTATATGCTGTCGCAGCTGTTAATATGGCGGTGCGACGTGCCGCGTGGTATTGCGGGCCAGTGGTGTAGTGGTTAGCATACTGTTGTTGCGGTCGACACAGGCCAGGGATCGAACCCGCAATGGTCTAATATTTCATTGTCAATTCCACATACCTTTGTTAGGTTTGGTGTACCTAAGGGGACAGTCAGGGCTGTGTATTTATTGTATCGCTCAACTGGTCAAGTCATTTATGGTGGCGGCTGGCTACGCGGACGGCAGCTGAGTTGCTTGAGACTTTTCAGCAGTAAATTTGAATTTCAAAAAAGTTATTTGAATAAAAACTGTGCTGGTTTATTATAAATTCGCTTGCTGAATATAATAAAATTAATTTCACTTGGCTCATGCAAAGATCAGCGGGCGGAACGCGTTTATACGAGACAACAACAGAGTGTATAAGCTTAAGCTTTAGACTATTTTTTTAGCTTAGACCTAGATTTGGGCTTGGGCTTAGGCTTACTCTTAGGTATGAGCTCGTTCTTTGTTACGCTTAGGCTTAGGTGTAAGCTCATTGTTACGCTTAGGCTTAGTTGTAACCTCATTGTTACGCTTAGGCTTAGGTTTATGCTTAGGTGTAAGCTCATTGTTACGCTTAGGCTTAGGTTTAGGCTTAGGTGTAAGCTCATTGTTACGCTTAGGCTTAGGTTTAGGCTTATGTGTAAGCTCATTGTTACGCTTAGGCTTAGGCTTAGAAATTTGCTTGCTGTACCTTAAACTTTAAACATAAGCCTAAGTCAAAGCATACGCGTATTATTCAGACTAATTTTTGGCGTACAAAAATATCTCTATTCAAGCCATAACACAAATGGTTGCGCTACTGCAGTCGCTGTCATTGCTTCGAACGCTTGTAAAAATGCGTCAGCGATAAATTAGTCGTGAAAGAGCTGTTGGGATAAACGCTGTGAACGAAACCGATTTTATGAATGAACGTTCAGTTTAGCTGTCTTTCATTGTTATGCTTGTGAAGCTGAGTTTGATAACAATTGTGATATATTATTTAGTTTGTTTTGTTTTTGATATGATTATTATACTAAAAGTTGGGTCCATAATAAAATCAGAGGCGGAACGTTTTTTGCTGTTCGACTGCAATTGTATAAGCTTAAGCTTTAGACTAATTTTTTGGCTTCGGTTTAGGCATAAGCTTTATGCTTAGGTTTAGGTGTAGTCCCTTTTGGACGCTTAGTTTTTGGAATTAGTTTATACAACCGGATGTGCCCTGGTCTATGCGCTGGCCAAAACTTGTATGTCTTATGGTTTTTTCAAATTGAAACCGGTGGGGATTATCCGCATTTACAGTTATTTGACCTTTAACTTTGTTCCTTAACCCGCTTCTGTCATTTGATTGGTGTCAGCTTACGAACAAGCGTCCACCGTTAAATAAATGCCAATCAGGATCTGTGGATTGATGGGGCTTACCGGCTGAGTAGCTCAAATTTTTACCCACAAACGGAAATTTCAGCCCCCTTAAGTTTAGTAAAACCAGCCACCTGCCTGTCCTAATATAGGTGGCCCATGTAAAGTTCAGGGTCGGAACGTTTTTCTGTAGGACCAGAAAAGAGTAAGCTTAAGCCTTAGACTATTTTTTGCTTGGCTTAGGCTTAGGCTTAGGAATAAACTCATTCTTACGCTTAGGCTTAGGCTTACGGTTAGGCTTAGGCTTAGGAATAAGCTTACAATTCTGTTCCGCCTCAGTTCTTTACATTGGCCCAATAGGTTTGGCTCTGTTGAGCTGACTACGGCCTTGACCCTGATACAAATTGTTAAACAGCACGCCCTCGTCTTAGAGTGATTTTGAAAAAGCTGAGTTATAAAATACGTTGCTGATTTTATATATCGAATTCAAAACCTCTTGTGTCCCCCGAATAAATTCGTACAATTGAACTGAAATCAGAGGTTTCCAAGATTGGCTTTATTCATTTGGCCAATGATTTCAAACCAGAATAGAAAATTTTTCAATATTTCATTTCAACAAAGAAACATTTTTGTTGCGTCATGTATGACGTCAGAGGCGGACCGTTGTTCTGTGCGAGTGCTATGGAGTAAGCTTATGCTTTAGACTATTTTTTTGTTTAGACTTACACATCGGCTTAGGTATTGGCATAACGTTTCGCGTTGGCTTAGGAATATGCTTACACTAAACAGTTACCGGCCTGATATATAAATTAGCCACATGTTTCAAGTTCAAAATTTAGTAAATACATAGCTACCATCATTAAGAGTTTAGACAACAAATGGCAATTGAACCTGCGAACTTTCGAAACCGTCCAAATGTGCAAATCAAAATTCGGTTCGTCATTGAACATGATTATAACTATTCTGAATAGTATAACATTATTTTACACTGTAAATTCCGATGAGTTGATTAATCAACTGAGAAGGAGAGCGAAATAGTCATTTCTGGTTATTTCTGAGTTAAAAACAGTAAACATTAACTCGCTCTGAGTTGGTTCGAGTGAGTTAATTAATTAACTCACAATAAGCTAATTCAATTCAGAATTCTGTGTTCTGAAAGACTTTATTTAGAGCTCAGACTTCTGAGTGGGTTCAACTCATTCTGAGTAAAATCAACTCATTGGGATTTACAGTGTACTGTGTGTATCTTTTGTATTTGTGGGTACACAGTACCGTATTTAACTCTTGTACATAACCATGACTGGATAATCACTATTTAAGAAGAGTGTACAACTGGGCGCATTCTGTGTAGAAAAGAATGTACCCGGCACGCGGTGCGTTCTTGCTCTGCCCCCGCCTGAATTTATAGGGGGTGCAACCGGTACGACCCATGGCACTTTATGTATGCGGCGTCAAACATGGCCTCTTTGTAGCTGAGTTTAGGGGTATGCATGTGATAGCGACCCCCGTCTAAATAAGGAAGGGGCCGGCCAAAAACGCAACGCCCGGTGGCGCATTTTGTACTATGCGGAATCCCAAGAGTTGCACACTCTTGTCATTATTCACTCTTGGTATAACTTACTGATGTTACAAGATACTGTAAGCTTCAAGCGTTGGTTAACGGATGTCTTCGTTGATGAGTATACATTTTGAAAACGTGTGAAACCCTAGGATTTTGGGAAACTTGTATACGTGGGTGAAACTCTGGCTACAAGAATTTAACTAAAACGCGCACAATTCAAAAGTTTTGGTTTTAATTTTAATAAGATTTCCAAAAAGTACCAGGTGTTTAATTAGAATCTATACATTTATTTCGCAATATTTGAATTAATTATATCCGAAAATACACGTTTCGAGTTGAGTTAAAATTATTATTTTTGAAATGCAGCAATTTCACAAAATTAGTTCAAAGTTCAACTGAACAGAGTTGTGTTGTTTGAGTTCAATTTGCGTTCGTCGTACGACGACTCCAATGCGGGGAAGTGATTTTCAAACATGGGCGAACCCAAGATTTTGGTTTGGGTATTGCCCACACGGGCCCATGTAAAGATCAGGGGCGGAACGTTTTTCTGTGTGACTGCAATAGAGTAAGCTTAAGCTTTAGACTATGTTTTTTTGCTTCGACTTAGACTTTGATTAGGATTATGCTTATGCTAACAAAAATTTAGCTTTAGCAAGGTGAGCTACCTGAGACGGCGTACTGAGTAGCAGTATAATCTCTTTGACCCATGCTTACTTTCAGGAAAGTGTTTAACACAATGGGTCAATGTATAGAACAGAGCCGTATTAGTAGTATAAGCATATTCCTAAACCTAAACCTAAAAGCCTAAGTCTAAGGTTAACAATGAGTTTATATTTAAGCCTAAGCGTACGCATGAACCAAAAATTAATATAATCCTTAAAGCTTACTCTATTACAGTCCCACTGAAAAACGTTTCGCCCTGATCTTTACATCGGTCACACAGTGAAACATTTTATCATAAAATTAATGTGAAAACATGATATGAAACGCAAAAATTGTAAAGTAAAGGACCTTATCATTTTATCACCAAAAAATCTTCTGAAGGGAAAAATTGTAAGGTAGGGAGGGACCTTACCATTTTATCACAAAAAATCTGCAGGAAAATAGTTTTTCACAAAAAACATTTTAACACTAAAAAAATTATATTGGGGAGGCCGTACACCTCCCACACCCCCTGTAGTTACGCTAGTATGCGTTCGCTGCAAGCCTCAAATAGCGCAGCGATTCTCAATAGCGAAGGATAAGTTGTGTACAAGTATTCTCAAATGTGTGTAGCTCCTATCAGCAGTTGGCAAAACGTCTTCATTTTTGTGGAACTCGAAGTGGTTGGACCCGAATTTTCACATTCTTTTAGTATTCGACATATTTAACTTTTATAAGCGTAAAATTTTGAAATTCGTAATTGCAAACAGTTGTTAGTATGCTTAAAACGTTAGGCTTAGGCTTAGGCTTCAGCTTGTGTAATGCTTAAATAAAGGCTTAGGATTAGGCGTAGTGTCTTGAGTAGACTTTTCTGAAACATAAAGGCTCGGCCTTAGTCTTCGGCTGGCGCTATAATTGTCGTGTGGGGCCGTCCAGTGCCGTCAGCAGCCGTCAGGTGCCGTCCGTCACTATACGGTATCGTAGTAACTTTAGTTTAACCTACATTTAAACCGTTTACGCTAAGCTTTACCGTTAGCATTTTAGGCTTCGTAGCCCATGTAAAGATCAGTGGCGGAACGTTTTTCTGTGGGATTACATAAGAGTAAGCTTAAGCTTTAGACTATTATTTTTTGCTTGCCTTAGGCTTACACTTAGGCTTTGGCTTAGAAATATGCTCATTCTTATGCTTATGCTTAATCTTAGGCTTACGCTTAGGAATATGCTTATAATACTGTTCCGCCCATGTTCTTTACATTGACCAGCTTTGATAACCGTATTTATTTTAGGCAGGTGCTATGAATTCACTATGCAACTTTATTAATTATAAGAATATTTTGTTGTATGAGCGAGTCTTGAGGCCATAAACAAACTGTAAAATTACAGAAACAAATAAGGATAACAAAAAACACGGAAAAACGAATATATTTATGTTGAAATGTTTATTTCATGGTGTATTTTTCTGCCAATACAATTGAGATATAAAAAACGTTCCTGTGCCTAAAGCTTTAAGCAAAAAAAATAATCAGAAGCTTAAGGTTAGCTGACTCCGCCCTTGAAAAAACGGTCCGCCCCTGATTTATATAAATGGGCCAAAAACATATAAATATATGTATATAATATATATCAGAGTTCAACCGTAATTCCCGCATAAATTCAATTCCTGTTTGTTCTTGCTCCTGTATTTAAAGCTGCAGGAACCGAAATTTATACGGTTTTGTGTCAAATTATTCACAATCATTTCAACATTCAAAACGTTGTCTTTGAAAAATTGTTATTTCCAAATGAGTGGTTTTGCAATTAATTTCATCCGATTAATACACTGTTTCGGATGTGTTTTCGCAAAACTTGATTGCTGAAAGCTTAAATTTGCTTAAGCCATTTTTTGGCAAAGTTTTTTAAAAGTTTAACAGTAATTCGGTGATGAAAATGATTTTAAATTTCGGTTCCTGTACTTGTTCCGGTTCCTGCAAAAAAATTCAATTCTTGTTCCCGTTTCTGTTCTGGCCAAATTAATCGTTCGTTGCACCTTGATATGGTACTAGGCATAAATACGGACGAGGCATATAAATTTTTTGAAGTTTTCAAAATAATATCCGGCAAGTTAAAATACTCAAGCCGAATATACTAATAAGTGGTTTTACAACCAGCTGATTGTAGTGACCCGAATAAGAGCGGGGTAGTAAGAGGGGGTCCCATTTTGAGTCCGAATCAATAGGAGTCCGTATCC
>JASANG010003216.1:0-35938 GCA_030248215.1 Enoplolaimus lenunculus
GGAGCCGTAGGCAGACCGGTTGCACTCTGTAAGGTTAAAAATTATTTTGGAGAGTTCTTTGTGTCTATATTTAGATTTATAGGCTTTTAACTTATGCTCTGTGTTTGGCTACATTTTCAGATTGATTTGCAAAGTTGTCAAAAAAATTTCAGCATAAATCCTTGTCAATTGGCTTCCAAAAATGAACAAGATGCAAAAGTTTGCGGAATGGCTAAGCTTATAAAATTGCAGGATATTTTACTACCGCAATCACCAACAAAAATGACATGGCGAGTTTTTGCTGGAGCCGAATCTCCGACATGTAGTGCCCTGATGAAGTGGTCTGCAATGATCGTACAAGCTGGAGTTACGGGTAATTTTTTATTGGGGCATCTTTCAGTTTTGCTTACGTAAAAGATAGTATAACTAGCTTTCGTTTCCGTTACAGTTTCATTATTCATTTACACCCTGCTTTATTGGATTCGTATATGAAGTATACAATATAAAATATATGTTTAAAGTTTCATGCGCTAATGCTTTCTGTCGCGTCAATCAGCACGAAAGTAGTCGTTGCACGAGATCTCCTGTCTGTAGGCCATTTTGCAAATTGCTCAAATCTAAACAAAAATTGAAATTATAGTAGAAGTATTGACGGCGTCGTAGACTTAAAGGTACGTCTTGTGTCGACCGGTACAAATTTTGGCCAATGTTACTTTTAGGGCTGTAACAGTAGATTAAGCGTATTCCTAAGCCTTAAAAACCTAAGCCTAAAGCGTTGCAAAAGCGTATTCCTGAGCCTAAGCCCATGGGCCCAAATTCTTATGGAGCCGGAGGTGACTAATATGTTTTAGGTATATGTAACACTGGAAAAAATGGTGTGTCGAATTGACTCTCTTTGAAATAGGCTTTTCCGGACTACACAAACTGAGTAAAAATTCGACTCCGCCAGAGTCAAATTGAGTCTTTCTAAAAACTATGCGTAATTTCACTACCGAAATTGCCATAACCTCCTGCACAAATTCTACCTGAGCCGGAGGTGGATTTTCTGCCGGTACCAGAGGCACACCTCCGGTTGTACCCAGCAACCAATTTTTCGTATTTTAAGCCTTACTAAAATTGAAACATACATATTAAAAGCGGGGTACTTACATAGACGCATAATTAAAGCAACTAACGGTGATCACAATAACAGAAACGAATATATGGCTGCATTTTCGCTGAAACTTAGTTTTCGGTTCTGATTTATACAAATATATAATAGAGATTCGGTTATTTTTACGCTCACAATTAGTTAATTAACAACGTATATATCTCGCAATTTTTCATTACACAGATGTCAACGTTTAAAAGGATAGTAAAAATAACGAATACGGATAGTGATAAAAATGACGGAAATGGAAAACGGATAATGAAGTATAAAGTTTCATAGATTTAGAATTCTGCCAAAACAGTTGAGGTGTGTAAATATTCACCAGACTTTTTAAAATTTTAAACTAAAAATGGCGGATGCATTGAAATATTTAGGATTTTGGTTGAATTTCGTAATGTTTCATTTCGAAAAATTGAGGCATATCTGTAATGGAAAACTGTGAGACATATACCAGATGATAACGAATTTTGAGCGTAAAAATAGCAGAATTTCCGTTATTTCTATAAAACAGAAACGGTAAGGAACACTGATTTTTACCGGAAACAAAAACGGATATCCGGTTATACCCTGACAGACATTCTGCTAATGGGACTACACAAACAGAGTCAAATTCGACTCCGCCAGAATGAAACACATGCGATTCAGTGAGTCGAATTTGACTCTGGCGGCGTCGAATTTGACTCATATTGCGTAGTCCCGTAGAGACTATTATTCGGAGAGAGTCAATTTGACTCACCACTTTTTGCAGTGCACCCTGCCAGTTTTACTCCCTGCACAAAAAGATACCTCCATAATATCTTTGGCATACGAATACATAAGGAACCGTTAAGCTACCACCGGATAGCGTTTGAACCTGTTGCAAGAAACTCAGTTGGTTTGTCGCCGGCAAAGTGTCCCAGTCGATGCTTTTGAAGACGAGACTGTTTGCGGTCAGCAGTTGCTTCGCCGTTATGCACTTATCGCATTTCGAACCTGTTACGAGTAACAGGCGATTTGATTTGATCTAAAAACCATTCGTATGCTTGTTAGATCGGCAAATGTAATTAATCGATCAGGAGCGGTTTCGACTAAATATTTGCCGGAGGTTTTGGCTATTTTATAGGTAATCAATTTTTTCGTATTTTTACTGGCTATTTGCGTTGTTTGCTGTACTCTGTGGTATAGCTTTCGAAGGCTTTTAGGTTCCGACTTTTACGTTTGCGGGCGTACAATGTATTTCGCGAGAAATTTTTCTACACTACAAAAAATGGTGCGTCAAATTGACTCTCTCCGAAACAGGCTTTTCCTGGCTGCACAAACTGAGTCAAAATTCGACTCCGCCGGAGTCAAATTCTACTCACCGAGTCGCGGCGCCTTTCGTCGTCGTTCCGTCGCCGACGGATGGTGGCGAAACCCTCCATATAGGGCCAATTGATAATAAGTTTCGTGAAAATGACTAAAACGAAAAATTTTGCTAATAAAACTTCTTCATAATCATTCTTTTGAGCCTACATCAACGAGTGGCACAGACCACTTGTTGAGGTAGGGTCAACGGAACGTTTTCGTTGAGGAAGGGTCAACGACCATTTGTTAACCCTGGGATGGGACACATTTTGTGGCCAGGCCAAATTTTTTTATTTTGAACGCCGCATAAAACAAACAATTTTTCAGTTTCAGCCAATCAGTATGGTGTAATTTTCGTTTCGCGTTGGACGTCGATGGTGTGTTCACACTTACCTCATTGACTGCATTTATGTTTGACGGACCGCTGATTAGAATAAGCTGTGATTGCAGTCCTGAAAAACATTGCAGTATTTTACATTGCGTTTTAACCCTTTCTAACATGAATATTTTGTATTTTCCCTGAGACCTACTTTTACGCTTGGATTCGAACTCCAGTGACTGGAGTGGGAGGCGTATACCATCACCACTCAGCTATAGGAGCTTGACGCTCGAGCCCGAGGGGGCTCTCACGTCTTGTGGTGATTTAGTACTATGTATACGTGTTGCAATGGTTCAACACGGTGCGATATATTTTTATTTAACGTATATACACTGCGCTAAGTTGCCTATAGGCAACTCAATGTGAGAAGGGGTTAAAATATAACTTTGCAATAAAGTCGCTTTTTAGTAAATATCTATGGATTTGCTACTGGTTACGGCTCAAAAAATTGGCCCTTTGACTCCTAATTATATGGGGTCTGTTATTTGCAGTACCCTAAAGATATTGCGTCATGGTTCCTGGACCAAGTAGAATTAAATGCCTAATATGGTTAATATTATAAGTCAGTGTGAATGACATAGGTTGGAAGTCCAGACAGAGGCGGTTCCAAAATTTTTTCACTGGGATAGGCGCGTTGGCAAACGTTATGAAACGCAAAAATTGTAACGAAGGTATAAATCCTGCAAATTGTACCCACCGCACGATGATTTAGTTTTTCCTGTTGAAAATTTCATTTTCTATTTTTCAGTACAATTTTTTTAAACTAAAATTACTATGCTTTCGGATTTCGATCTACAAATATATGAACGACGGGTCAGATCTTTTAAGTTTAACGTATTTTAGTCATTATTCATTTCTATTTATATGATTTTGGCATCTTTAGCATCGTTATGTGTTTTCTAAAGCAATGAACAGAGATGAGCTGAGAAATAACAAATAATTAATTTTAACAAAATACAGGTACGTTTGAGCTAATTTACCTTGACAGAAGACGGCAACTAACGCTAAGAACAACACGATTCTCACGCTACCAGTTGAGTCCATTATTAACCCTAAAATTCCAGTGAGTTAATTAATCAAATCAGAGACAGAATTAGTTAGTTTTGGTCGTTTCTGATTTAATAACAGTGAATATTAACTCTGTGGTGGTTTAATTCCGGGTAAGCTGATTAACTCCAGAATGAGTTTATGTAACTTGTTGCATTATGAGGAATACCCTGACCCACAGCTTACTGCTATGAGCGTAAAACGTACAGTTCTACTAATATTAAGCAACTGCTTCAATAGTGCTGAATATTCGATTTAGAAGATTGCCTGTAACTGGAACGGAATTCCAGTTCAGTAGGAAGATCGGTATTTTTGACTATCCGGTGCCGGTAATAAGCCCGGTATTTTTCACCGGAATTTTCCAGTATCTGCGGTATTGAAAATTTTTCTCATTCGAAAAATTAAAGAAAAATTGTCATATTTTTATAATTTATTTTTCTAAAATTGTTTGAGCATGTATTGCCGAAATTTTTAATTTGTGCCATACTCCATAATTTATTATACGTTTCCATCAACTTCATTTGTTTCAAGATTTTGGTACCCGTCAAATTACAATCTATACATTTTACAAATGTAGCGCAATTTAGAAGGACTGGGTTGAATCCACTTTAAGGCGACGCGATACTGTGATGACGTCCGGCGCCGACGGTCATCGTACGGTATCGTACGCGAATTAGTCACATACGATACTGTATGGTGCTGTTCGGTGACAGACGGCGCTACACAAGAAGAATAGCACCACCCATATAACTGCTGATCTGCTACACGCTTGAAAGGCTATCAAGTTATTTTGTAGCTTACTATCAGCGCCTTATAAACGGATTTTACAAACATAGACGTAATTTGAGACTGGTTCAAACTACAGTCAAACCAATATTCTATTATCCTTTAATAGTCTATGTGAAGTTTTCCGTCAAAAACAGCTTTTTATATATAATCATGGGCGCCGGTTGGTACGTGAGAGGGGTTGCAGCTGTACTGTAGTGACCCGAATAAGAGGGAGAGACTGATATATATTTATTTGGCCTCTCCAGAAGATACCCCTGTTATTCGGTTACGGACCGTTATTTATTTTTAACCCACGCTCCGCCGCCCTTCGTTACTGATATGTATTCGATATTGCAACTGTACGTTTAATTAAACGTTTATCTGTGTACCAAAACTTTGAGTGATAATGCAAGGTTATACTTAGGAATGTACTTTAGAAGTGTGTTTTAACCCTTTCTCACATGAAAATTTCCTATTTCCCCTGAGACCTACTTTTATACTAGGATACGAACTCCAGTGACTGGAGTGGGAGGCGTATACCATCACCACTCAGCTATAGGAGCTTGACGCTCCAGCCCGAGGGGGCTCTCACGTTTTCTGGTGATTTAGTATACTATGTATACGTGTTGCAATTGTTAAACGCGGTGCAATATATACTATTTAACGTATATACACTGCACTGAGTTGCCTACAGGCAACTCAATGTGAGAAGGGGTTAAAGTTTTGAACTCAACCGTATTTGGTGCTGGAGCAATTGCCATTTATGGTAATTATGGTTTAGGGATTCTATCCGCTTGTGGACTCTTATTAGGGATACGGATCCTATTGTTTGCGCTCGAAGTGGGAATTCCCCCTCTTATTACCCCTCTCCCTCTTATTCGTGTCACTACAGTACGCCCCTGGATTTTCTCGACAATTTTTATCTGACCAGAACGGTTCCTTTTCTATAAAAAAATATGCCCCTGCGTGAATTGGTTTGTAACTTTGTTGCAGTAAAATGTAATCTTTAGTTTCCAAGATTTCTCAAAAACGACCGTCAATACTGAATTTTTGGCAACCGTAGATTGCTGCATAAAATTATCAACTTTAGTACCATTTATATTTAACCAAATTCTTTTTCTCCTCCGGCCCCGACACGATCTAGTGACCTCCGGATTTGGTTTTTATTCACCTCCGGTCGCAGTAAAAATTGTGTTAATAGCAGAAAAATGAAACATCTTTGAACCTTTTTATACTTCAATATTCGTTTTCCATTTTCCGTTTCCGTTATATTTACTATCCGTTTTTACCTCCGTGATGACTGCTTCAATTTCAAAACTATATGAGAATCTTACACAAAGTGAAAACAATTGTATTCGAAACTTCGAAACAATTTTAAAGGAAAACTGAAGCTACAAACTGCAATTTCGCTGTCTTTATAGTTGCAAATACTTTGCTGAGAAGATGAAAAATTCTATTTTTCACAATATAGCAAGTTTTGCTTTAAACGGTACTCATTGAGTGACGTAGTTTAAAATTCGGTGCAACAGTTTTATGAGAGTTGCAGGGGTGAAAAAATGCTCTACGGGACTGTACAAACTGAGTCAAAATTTGATTAAATTTGTCTAGTCTCGTAGAATGTCAATTTGACGCACTATTTTTTGCGCAGTGTACTTTCAGTTAAAAAATCTACGTTTAGTAAAACTTTCTTTTATCCAGTCAACAATTGTTATTTCCGTTTTATTAAGCATTCCTGGATGCGGGGATATTAAAATTGAACGAAAAATACACTATTTGTTAACCGTACCATTGTCTATGAATTCTTATAAAATGAAATTTGCTATAACTGGATTTTTTTACTTAAATTCCGTTAAAAAACGAGAACGACGTGAAAATTTATTTATTTCATATTCTGAAAACTTCTAAAACATTTAAGCACTTTCGTACTTGTTTTTGACCGCCTGATCCTTTGTCAAAATGAAAAAATAATAAAATGGAAATAGTTTCATCTGTTATTGAGAATCCACTTAAAACAGGGGGCAGACAAGAAAGCGTGAACATTTCAGCTTGAAATATTTAAACAGTGTTCTCGACTTGACGTCTTGTGTACATTTTTGTACTGCGCATACGTGTAATAATAACTAGGCAGCCGGTTTTGCGCAATGCGCAAAAGTGAGCGCGAATGCACAAACATCTTAACGCAGATATTCTGTTCACAGAACATTTAAAATTTCATTGTAAACAAACTAATACTGGAAAGTTTCCCAAAATACGTATGTGGGGCATTCCAGCTTTAATATATAGATAATTGTTACACACTGCGCATTGTATTCCGTGTAAGTATAGTTTCGGAAACAAATACTGTCATTAATAACGGCAATTTCTCACCGGACAAGTCGTTAGACAATTTGGCCCATGTATACAACAGGACCAGGACAGTAGTATTATAAGCGTATTCCTAAGCCTAAGCTTAATCGTAAGGATGCGCCTATTCCTGAGCCTGAGCCTAACCGTAAGCCAATATGCCTAAGCGGAAACCTAAGCAAATATATAAGTTAGTCTAACGCTTACTCTGACTCTATCACAGACCCGCAGGAAAAGTTTCCGGCCCTGTTCTATACATAGACCGCATTCTTGCGATTTAATATTCTTAAAAGCAAAAGCAACAATAGCAGGGTGCAGCCTTAATTCCGAACGGTTCCGTACTAAAAATATTTTACCAAAATTTTTCGGTATTTTCGGTTGATATTTGAAAATTTGATAACTTGAAACTGTAACAAAAACTGGTGTATGCAAACTTATTTTTGAAACATTTTCGATATATATGCGTATTGCCATATGTATTATAATATTTCATTAAAAAATTAAAACTGGTAAATAATTTTGCATAATATCGCTAGTAATAGTTTATTTATTACGTACAGACAAATTTTACGGTACCCGGTATTTTTCAATTTCCAGCTCCGGTTCCGGTATCTTTCGTTTTCCGGCTCCCTTATAATGTAATTCCAATTGCACCATGCTACTGAGCATTTTACTACTATATGCCGCAACCCTACAACGACTGTAGGCAGTTCAATGTGGCGTTGTTTTAGAAATTTTACTTGGAAGGTATTCCGGCACTCTTGCACATTAAACCTTTCGTGAGCAACTCTGCCCATTGGTAGTCGAATGTATATATCCTCTAAAATATTTGTACAACAGTCAAATATATACACTGCAAAAAGGTGAGTAAAATTGACTCTCTCCAAAATAGGCTTTTCCGGCCTACTTACACAAACTGAGTCAAATTCAGCTCCGCCAAAGTCAAGTTCGATTTAATGAGTTCAACGATTGACACTGGCAGAGTCGCATTTGACTCAGTTTGTGTAGTCCCGAAAAGCCTATTTCGAAGAGAGTCAATTTGACTCACCATTTTTTGCAGTCTATATACAAATAACCAAATATGGAAATTGGCCACAGTATGTTGTTGTATTGTCACAAGGTGTAAACGGATAGTAAAAATAACGGAAAAGGAAACGGAATTAGGTATAAAATTTCAAAGATGTTTTATTTTTATGCCAACGCAATAGAAGCGTGCAAATATTCACCGGGATTTCTAAAATTTTAAAGAATAGCGAATTCATCGAAATTTTTAAAACTGCAGCATAACTGTAATGAAAAATTGCCAGATATATGCGTGTTTTAGAACTAGTTTTGAACGTAAAAACAACAGCATTTCCGTTATTTCTTCAACGGAAACGGAAACAAACACCGATTTTTGCCGGAAACGGTAACAAATATCCGGATAACATAGCTAGTTGATTTTATACGGGGAGCTTTAAATTCAAAATCAATTAAATTACTAAATCTGAATTAGGATTTTCAGAACTCACAATTCTGAATTGATTCGCCGTCTCATTTCTGACATAATTAACCAACTTTCAGCCGGAAACTAATCAGCTCAGCGTGAGTTAATGTTTACTTAGTCAGAAATTCCCCGAAATGGCTTACATTCATTCGCTGAGTTTAATATTAATCAACTTTATTAGAATTTGCAGTGTGCAATTTTGCTAAAAGTAAAACAGTAAACTTGATCGCGTTACACCATATGCCATGTGATCGTCTCATACTCTTAGCTTAATTAATCAAATCAGCTAATTGAGGGAATTAATAATTTTGAAAGCGTTTGTTTTTAAGCCGTGGCAGTAATTTTGAAATTTTGCTATTAATTTTGTTATTTTTGTAAATTTTAGCAATATGAAACTTAACGCGAAGGAACATTTTAGTATCAGCATGGGTTTGGCATAACTGGAACAGTCGTATTTTCTTAGATTAATCGTAATTTTCAGAACCGTCTAGGCATTCTGAACTGAGCCTATGTCCAGAAATGGTTAGAACAACGTTAATGCCCTTTTCAAGTCGCAGCACTGATGTTCTGGTAAAAACACCAAACGTAGGTATCTACACTGCAAAAAATAGTGAGTCAAATTGACTCTCACCGAAACAGGCTTTTCCGGACTACACAAACTGAGTAAAAATTCAAGTGCGGCAGAGTCACATTCGACTGAGTCGCTCGGTAAGTCTAATTTGACTTAATTTGTGTAGTCAGGAAAAGCCTATTTCGGAGCGAGTCAATTTGACTCACCATTTTTTGCAGTGTAGATGATGTAAAACACAGTTATTACACTGAATGTAAATTCCAATGAGTTGTTGAATCAACTAAAAGAGAGAATAGGTTAGGTCTGATTATTTCTGATTTTAATAAGAGTGGATATTAACTGAGTTGATTTAATTGCGGGTGAGTCGTTGAAATAACTCGCAAATAGTAGAATCAATTCAGCATTCTGAGTTCTGAAAGACCTGTAACTTCTGAATTTGGTTTGTCACAACTCACAATTCTAAATTCGATGAACTAAAAATCTTTAGCTCAACTAAACGACATTCTGTACTGAATAAAACTGACCCTGTGCGCGTTGGCTTTAGCTCTGCTCTAAAAACTTTCGAAAAGTCTATGCCAACTGTTGGCAAATTATTTTTTAATTTACCTAAAATGCATACTTACCCAAAATAAAAAATATTTTGCCAACTGTTGGTCAAAGTATTGTTTAATTAATGCCTAAATGAACAATTTCCCTAAATAAAAAATATTTTGCCAACTTTTGACAAAATATCATTTAATTAATACGTAAATGCATAATCTCCCAAAACGAAAAATATTTTGCCAACTTTTGGTCAAAGTATTATTTAATTAATGCCTAAATGGATAATTTCCTTAAATGAAAAATATTTTGCCAACTGTTGGCAAAATATTATTTATATAACACATACCTAAATGCATAATTCGCCAAAATGAAAAATTGTAAATCAGTGTAACCAAGTTTAACACGAGATACTCATCAATTCGTATAATAATTATTTAATTGAAACATTAACATTTTGCAGTTATTTGAATGAACTTCACTTCAAACTTGATGAAACAAGGCCCGAGCATTCGAGCAGCGTACGTCCACAACATGCTATACGCCCGAAACCCTGACCACCGTGACTGCCCTGGACTATCCATAGAAGTATTCCGGTATATTGCAGTTGCGTTACGTATTTCGCAGTATTCATTCGTTACACCACATCCAAACGATTCGTTGTTTTTAAACCAAGGACAACATCGTTGGTTGTTGCGACAAATTGCAACAAACAGCGCCGATTTGATACTGCCACAAGTATCAGTGTCTGCGTCACGTTGTTCGCAATACGAATGCTCTCAGTTATTCCCAATAGTTCAATCCCAACTGGCGTTTGTTGTGTATGCGGATCATACGGCGTTATGCGGTGTACAGTATGATAAATTGTTTACTGGTAACTGTTGGATCTTAATTTTAAGTCTGATGAGCAACGTCGCGATTGGCGTTACCGTCGCATTTCATATTCTAAGAACGCCGCGATTCAGTCATCAGAACACCGTTCAACGGGCACGATTGTTTGCCAGCGAAGTCAACAAAATCGCGTATTCGTTGCTGTTTCAAATGAGCAAAGCGTCACTTTGGAGACGCAGTTATGCAACTGCAATTTTTGCAATCATTTGGTCAACGCTGTTCGTACTGTTACTGGTCAAAATTATGATCAAACGACAAATTACGTCACGATTGTTACCGTGCGATGTAACCAAATACTTTGACAGCGTCGACAAACTTGGACTTCAAATCGCCAATCAAAACTACGAACTGATTGTCAATTCAAATTCGTCACTATTTCTCAATAGAATTTGGCATCAACCCGTTGCCGAGTTTGAACGCATCAAATCAGCGCTGATTCGCGATACTGGTGGATTCGTTCGACTCATTTTCGACGGACCGCATGGGATCGACTATGTCGCCAAGCATCCAAAAACTATTTATCTTCGCGAGCAATTTCGACTACTCGAATCGCTGTCTCGCATGCAATCAATACCAAACCACGTAAGTTTCGTTCAACTCGATGACACTTGTCGAGATTTAGTATTCATTCGTCGACGTTCAGCTCCAGTTAGCTCCAACGCGTTGAATGTGGCAATCCTTCGTGCTCACGAGCACGGCATTTGTGACAAAATGTGGCGAAAATATTTGCAACCGTTGCTTTTGTTTACTCGCTTACTCAGAAGAAAAACAAATGTTACACTCGACAGCAAGTTGATCCATCTATCATTGCAGTTTGTATACACAGTAATCATTTGTGGATCGTTCGTGTTCAGCGTTGAAATCTGCAGTGTTTTTGTTGCCAAGGCTCTGAAACAATAAATATTAAACGGTATAATCTGCTCCTAAAAGAAATAAAGAAATTTATTTACGACGTAATAACAGAAATCACTGATATATTTGTCAGTTTGCGTTATTGAAACGCAAAACCGCTAAATGCCTTATTGAATAAATATTTCCGAACTTCTCTATTTAGCTGTTCATTTATGGCATTATATATTTGAAAACCTCGGTGATATTGTTCACTATTTGTGCCTATGTATAGCACAGGGGCTTCCGGTGTTTGACGGTGAAAACTTATGACCAGGAATGCAGCGCAGGCACTCCTGTATGACGGCGTGGAACTCCGCTGGTTTGGTAGACAAAATCACAAGCATAAAAAGTTTGGTTGGGAAAGCTGGAAAGTTCATAAGCTTGAATATTCCCTGGTTCGGTAGGGAAAATCTGCATGCAAAGTTTGTTTCCCTGGTTAGGTAGGGAAAGTTTGAAAGTCGATTTTGTTTGGAAAATGCCGGAAAAGTGAAAAATTTAAACACCTATTTTCCCTGGATTGGAGGGGAAATCCTAAAACATATGTTTTGTTTGGAAAACGAGAAAAGTGGAAAATTTAAAACGTATAGAATTCAGACACTTGTAGTTTCCGCCGCAATTGAAAAGTTCCCCTGTCACAATCTTTCACGTATATTAAGACAAATTGTGGGACCCCCTATGTCATATTATGATATTCCCATTATTATCCAATAGCATCATATCAAGGCTATTTCTGTGCAATGATTACTAAGAGCAGGGGTTTGTAAGTAAACCACCGTCATGGCATTCAATTTTAGCCGGCCTACTCGCTATTTAGATCGCAGGGGTTCAGGTTGACGTCAAATCAACATGAGACGAAACATGTTCCGCGCTACTCCAGCTATGAACCCAGCCAGCCTAAACATCAAATATTGGGGGAAGAGCTCAAGACCCCTCCAGTTCACTGCTCAAATTCAACCTTAGATCAGTTTCATAATAAAATGTTTGCACAGCCACTAGTTTTAACAGGAAAACAAAACATTTTATGTTACAAGTGAAAAAGTTTACCCCCCCCCAACATTTGCGAAGTGGCAAGAGAAAACTACAAATTTGCCGGGATTCAAACGCCTCGACAGTCTCAGGTCTCGTGGGGAACATTTGAAGCGTAAAATTTGTTCGGAAAACGGAGAAGTGGAGAATGTAAACGCTTAAATTTTCATGGTTTGGTAGGGAAAATCTGAAGCGTAGCCACTCGTGTATGACGGCTAGAAATTCAGTTTGTTTGGTAGGAGCAACCACAAGAATGATTTTTGCTGGAAAAATTTTGGCGTTTAAATTTTCTACTTTTCTTGTCACGCCTACGTTTTATGCTTACGAATATGCTTATAGTACCTACTGTTACGGTCCTGATCTGCACATTGACCCATTTTATATACCATTTTAGCTATGACAATAATCCAATGAAAATGACATATTGACTCCTAATTTTGTCAAAAGTTCTACTTATGTTTCATTCTGATATGATGACAGCGGTCCAAGTATAAAACAGGGCCGGAACCGTAGCATAAATATATTGCTAAGCCTATAAAGAGTAAGCCTAAGCCTAAGCGTATGGATAAGCCTATTCCGAAGCCTGAGCCTAAGCCTAAGACAAAAAGTTAGACTAAAGCTTAAACTGACACCATTACAGCCTCGTCGGAAAACGTTGCGGCCTTGTTCTATACATGGGCGCTGACGGCTATATACCTACTTTTATTTGTCTAAAGTAATATAATCCACCGCTGTGATTGAGTTTTTTTGTTTACTTTTAAAATCGGTTTTATAGGTCGCTTGTATGATATTATTATTATTAGTGATGGTCATCAGATATTTTTTTCATATCCTGATATCGGAATTTAAGGGACCTTATGATTTGATCACAAAAAATTCTAAGGAATTAGGAATTAAATTTTAATTTTTGAAGATTTGAACTGAATATAAACTTTCAATTTGCGTGGTTTAATATGGACTAATGCGGAACTCCACAAAAATTTGTATTCAATTTTTATTAATTTCGATTAAGAACAAAAATTAAGGCTATTAAGAAGCTCTTTTACCATCGAACGAATGACACTGTTTAGGACTTAGCTTATGACAGCATTCAGCAAGATGTAAGAAAAGAAACATTTTCAATATCATACTGAATTAGAAAAACATAGCTCTAAATTTTAGGTACAAATAATATACACCCAAAAAACCAAATCTACTCACAAAAATTGTCAAGAATATAGTTCAATACTGTGACCCAGATTTGAATATATACAGAATATCTTTTCGTTAAATCCAACTACTTTAATGGTGAAACAACGCAAATTATTAACAAAATTTTACACAATAGCATTTCGGATATCCGGCGGATATCCGTGTACATAATATTTATTTTCAGATATATATCCGGATATATTCGGTGCTCATCTATAATTATTATAGAATTTATGCAGCTGCAAACTTGGAAATATACGACGCGAGAATATATTTAAAAGTTGAATGCTGAACAAATTGCTCGGCCTAAGATTATGCTTATTCCAACTTGCAAAAACCTAGCCCATCTCCAAAGAAGACACGGAAAACCTTTTATTCTAGAATTCCCCAAAAAAGCTGGTAAGCATTAGCCTAGAACAGTACTGTGAATTCCAGTGAATTGATTTTAACTCATAATGATTTGAATCACGTAGTCTGAGTTAGGGGACTATCAGAACTCATAATTCTGAGTTGATTCAATTCATTCTGCTTTAAATAATCAACTCCCTCGGAATCAACTCAACTCTCAGAGCGAGAATCATCAACTCAACTCAGCGTAAATTAAAGTTTACTGTTATTAAATCAGAAATAACTTTCCGTTTGAGTTAATTTTAACTCATTCGAGTTTACAGTGTACTACATATATCTGTACGAATTTGGAACCTATACACTGCATACAAACGCTGAGTTATATTTACATTTCATACCAGTTTTGAATAGACCCGTAGCCAGCTCATCTTCATGCTAGGTGGGGGTAAACATATTTCGGCAGAAGCATATATAAGAGTTTTCGATGATTTGCACGCAACAATCAAAATTTTTCACGGCGGGGGGAGTGTCAAATTCTTCTACGAAGCTGAGCTTCCAGTGGCCAACCGGTGACTACGGGTGCGTTTTTCTCGGTACCTGACAGATGTTTTAATTATGACAACCAAATTGCGAGTGGCTTATATCTATAGCAGGCTGTACGCTCGAAACCCACATCACACAACGTATCCTGGGCTATCAGTTGAAATATTCAGGTACATTGCTCTGGCGTGCCGAATTTCGCAGTATACATTCGTTACAGCATCAGCAAACGACTCTGTATTGTCACAAGGCGGCTACGGTCGTTGGCTTGTGAAACAAATTGCAACAAATAGTGCGGATCTTGTACTGCCCCAAATTTCAGCGTCTGTATCTCGATGCACTTATTCCGAATGCTCACTGATATTTCCCATCGTTCGATCACAACTAGCGTTAGTTGTAAACGCAGATCAAAGATTTTTATGCGGCTTTCACTACGACCAGTTGTTTACTGATCAATGTTGGATCGCTATTGTAAGCCTGATGAGCAGCGTTGCGATCGCAGCCGGTGTAGCATTCCGCATTTTGAAACGGATGCATTCCCGTCACCAGAACTCGATTCGATTTTCACGACTGCTCGCCAGCGAAATCAACAAAGTCGCGTATTCTTTGCTGTTCCAAATGAGAAATTCGTTTTGGAGACGCAGTTATGCAACTGCGATGTTTGCAATTATTTGGTCGACGATGTTTACAACACTGCTCGTACGAATTATGATCAAACGACAAATTACATCTCGACTGTTGCCATGTGATCTAAGCAAATACTTCGATAGCGTCCCGAAACTTGGACGTCAAATCGCTGGTGGAAACTACGAATTAATCGTGAATTCAAATTCGTCACTATTTTTGCATCGAATTCAAACGTCAGTTGGTGTGTTTCAACAAATGCGTTCAGCGTTGTTTCGTTGCGATGAATGCCCGCCTGTTCGTTACATATCACAACCTACAGCAGGAATTGAGTATGTTGCGAAACAGTGGAAAAGTTTGTACATTCGTGAACAATTTCGCCTACTGGAATCAATATACCAAATGCCAAAAATATTCAATCGTATCAGATTTGTGCAACTTGAAGACACACGTCGAGATTTAGTGTTCATTCGTCGACGGACAGCTCCAGTTACTTCCAACGCGTTGAATGTGGCAATCCTTCAAGCACACGAGCACGGAATCTGTGACAAAATGTGGCGAAAATATCTAAGACCATTGCTTATCTTGAGTAAAGCAGCAAAAACTACTGTAAACGTCAATTTGAATCAACAAATTGTTTTGATTGCAACTCAGTTGATCGCTGTATCTGTTCTTTCCGCAGCGTTGAGTTTAATTTTTGAGCTTATGACTACTAGATCAAACGAAACATTTTCTTAAACTATATAAATGCCATGCGTATGTTTCGCGTTTCCGGTAATTTAAGCAAATTAGTTTTTGTTCTCTACGTAGCAGGGTGTAACCGGATGTTTTAGGTAAAAATCAGTGTTCGTTTCATCTTTACGACCAAAATTAGTTCTAACGCGTTTAATTTTGCCATTTTTTTAATACAGATGAGCTGCAATTGTTCGAAATTACATAAAAATTATGAAATTCATTCAAAATCTTAAAAATTTCGATGCATCCGCTATTTTTTCTTTTGCACGTCTCTACTGCGTTGGAAGAAATACAAAACATTTTTGAATTTTTTTTACCTCAATATCCGTTTTCCATTTCCATTATTTTGATCACTACCCGTTTCCGTTAGTTTTACGATCCGTTTACACCCGGATAGGTAGATTATTAGCTTTTTTGCATCACACAATGGATTCGTTAACTTAATTACTGAGAAGGGTTTGCAGACGGTTAAAACATAAGTTTTTCAGTAATATTTCTTGGTTATGTAAGTGTTAAAATTTGCAGTTAAACGTCATTTTTGAAATCTCCTTCTTGAAATAAATCCAACCGCCAATCGGCCAAAACCCTACGATATCAAACTTGTAAGCGTGATTGCATAACAGATACACATTTTTTACCTAAATCAGTGTTCCCGTCTCTAGCGGCCAGGATCCTATACCTAATTAACATGTCTCTAAACTGAAATCAACACTGGATTGATACACCCATTAAACATGAAAACGTAGATTATTTTAATAGTCTTAACAGAGCAAAACAACATTTAGAACATTTACATTTCATCTAAAACAAAAACAGTCGAGACAGTCAACGCCATCACACTTCGGAATAATTACGTTTTTAACCCTTTCTCACATGAATATTTTCTATTTCTCCTGAGACCTACTGTTATGCTAGGATTCGAACTCCAGTGACTGGAGTGGGAGGCGTATACCATCACCACTCAGCTATAGGAGCTTGACGCTCGAGCCTGAGGGGGCTCTCACGTCTTGTGGTGATTTAGTACTATGTATACGATTTGCAATTGGTATACACGGTGCGATATGTATGTTATTTACCGTATATACACTACGCTGAGTTGCCTATAGGCAAGTCAATGTGAGAAGGGGTTATAGGTAGTAAACTGAAAATTTTTCGCTTAACCCTTTCTCACATGAATATTTTCCATTTCCCTGAGACCTAATTTTATGCTTGGATTCGAACTCCAGTGACTGGAGTGGGAGGCGTATACCATCACCACTCAGCTATAGGAGCTTGACGCTCGAGCCCGAGGGGGCTCTCACGTCTTGTGGTGATTTAGTACTATGTATACGTGTTGCAATTGTTAAACACGGTGCGATATATATTATTTACCGTATATACACTGCGCTGAGTTGCCTATAGGCAACTCAATGTGAGAAGGGGTTAAACTTTGCTTCGCAGACTTGGGAGTTTCGATCGCTTTACTCATTTTGACCTACGCATTTCAGTACAGGTTTCTTATAACTCGGCAGATTTCGCAGTTTGCTTGTTTGAAAAATTATTAATAACTTGTGATAGGTTCTATACACAATAACTAATGCTGGTTAACACGACGTGTCAACTGCCAAAAAACAAAAATCCAAGCACAGGCTCAGGAAATGCAGAACCACGAATCTTCCTCGCAGTGAAATACAAGCTAAGCTAAAACACACAAGGGTCCCTTAAAATAGTACCGACATCAAAAACGGCGTCACACAGACCATGATAGATACAGTCATACCAGCGAGTCAATATATTCTTCTCTATACCCATTAAATCCAGTTCGATGTCCATTCCATCAAAACCAGGGCCCAGGTAAACAGTAGAATAAAATATATTCCTAAGATACAGCTCAAGCAAAAAATTAGGCTTAAGCTTAAAGGTCCGCGCCTCAACTATACATGGGCACACCCATTACCCACATACCACACAACGCGCACAGTTACACCAAATTGTCTGGCCGAGGAAAATAAAGCACAGACAGCTAAAGGCAAAGCCAAATTTCAATTCAGCCTGGCTACCACAACACTTTAGGATCCCAAGTCCATTTTTTGCCATTCAAAACCGCTTATGCAGATCTCTGCTTTCCCATTGATTCGCAGACCAGACTCCGTGTTGTGCGGCCGCGTACGCAGGATGCCGTAGCCGTGGTTGTCCGTACTCTTGTTGCTGTTGCTGATTTCGTTGTAGGTTTTGTTGATACACTGTTGCCTGGTTGCGTTTCAACGACTGCCAACCCAAATGTGCACTGCCTCTACCCACATGTTCCGGCCGTCCAGGCAATTGACCTATAAATACACAACCCTACAGCAGACACATAGGTGCCAAACATTAACATTTCACAGTTTAATAGCGTCTACGTACCGCACAAAATTGTACCTACATGCTAGTTGCAATTTCAATTTGTACACAGTATTATAACATAATTTCGTAATCAACTGTAAATAATAATGCTGTCAGCCTCAACTGGCTTCTCTACAGCTTGAAAATTTCCGCCTTGGGCGTTTCCTGGGGGGCCCCAGGAGTTTCCTGGGGGGCAGCTGATTTTGCTTACGTATATACTGACAACTTAACCAGAAGTGGAAAGAAGCACAATTATATAAAATATAGATAATCTATAATTGAAACTGTGATTAATATATATTGTACATTAGTCACAGCTTCAATTTATCATAAGGCTCAGGCGGGTTGAACTTGCTGCTGCAAGGTACTTTCGAATGCTGTATGTCCTGAAACGGCCTTTATATAATTGTGCTTTTTCAGTTCATTATTGAATTGTATTAGTTACTACGGGTATTTGTAACGCTATTAAAAATTATGAGTGCTCAGTGTAATATAAAATCATATTTTGCCGAATGTCCGCCTCAAAAGAAGTCCAGGTCTTTACGTTTTAACATTGAAAATTTTTGGCTTAGAAAAGTCCTGGGGGCCCCCAGCAAAAAAATTTTCTGGGGGCATTTTGCTGGGGGGCGGCCGAAAATTCGCAGGGGGCCTTTCCTGGGGGCGGCAAAATTTTCGCCGGGGGGAAAATGAAAATTTCGAAAAGTGCTGGGGGCCCCCGCTGTGGAGAAGGCAGCTCAATATTCCAGTCTCCCACAAAAACCGTCCTTCGAATTAGTAGATACCTAACAAAAAGGCCACTCACAGATCCGAAACAGTTTTCCAGTCCTGACCAAGGAATTAATTCAGAAAGTTAGCTACGAAAGAAAATGCTCGTTTTTGGAAATATCTCGGTTCGAATATTTTGCAAAAATCTTAGTTAGATTTAACTGAGTAAACTTAGGTGCAATTTGGCTCCTGCGTCTAATAAACAGCCAATCGCTCAATTTAAATACCACAGTAACCCCGTTCCTATTCCGAGTAAAAATTAATCACTTCTAAATCCTGCTGCATCAGTTTAGAATCATAGCAAAATACTAACCGTATCCACTGCTTTGATATTGATAGCTTTGAAATCGATTGTCCACTGACGAACTAGGTCTTGGTCTTCCGTAATGCGCTGCGGTCGGGGCTCGATTATAAAAAGTTGGTCCTCTGCTCTGTCGCCTACTGTGATACATGTTATCTTCCGCAGGTGGCGGTATATTGACGTACTTTGAAACACTCGCGCTGAAAGAGTAATGCAGTGTACAATTTAGGTTTCATATAGGCTTTTGTATATTTTATTATTATTCTCGTTTTTATGCCGGTATTTCTTAAAAATGTCAAAAATCAATTAGTTAGCGTTGATTTTAGTAATTTTGAGCTAAGGTTTAGCGAAGTGCAAAGTTATAAACAAACACAATGACTCTCTTGAAGTCCATTCATTCCTGTCTTGTTTTATTTGATATGACATTTTTACAATAAAATTATTAACTAACGTTGCTACAGCATCGAACTTGAGACGCACGTGCAGCTATCGCAGATAGCTTGTTTCAAAAATTATAAAAATTATCGATAGCCTGGTGATACGTAGGTTAAACAGCCGTTTGAGAATATGAGCCGCAGACTGAAGTATTGTCTCCAACAAACAACAAAACTGAACTTACTTCACCATTCGATGGCCAGCAATACCCAAGTTGGCTCGAGGTATATCACGAGTGAACCCAATCATAGGTCGATACGGTTCTATAGTAGAACTCCGGCTTTGAGCAATTGATTGCTTGTTACCCGAAAACGGTCCGGGAATAAATCCACGCCCGCGACCGCGACCTGAGCGATCATCCCAGTCTCCTGGTTTCAACGTTCGTTCTGGAGATCTTAAATTTTGAAATACAAATAATAGGTTGCAACCGGATAACCTGCTTCGGTATTCTAATTCACCGACAACTGCTAGCATTAGCACGTAGCAATTCTCAAATTGCCATGCGTTAAGCCCAACCAGGATGCAACCGTAATTATAATTTATCGGAACCTGAACCGAAACCGCAATTTGAAAAAAATTACCGGAAACGAAACTGGAAAATGAAAAATACATGCCACCGAAAAATTCATTTTAATTGTCTTTTTTGCAATAATATTGGTTAAATAACCCTAGTTGGAGATAGGTATTCACTTTACCTGCTGTATTTTATATTTTCATAATCCACGGAAACGTAATCTACCTTCGATGGTTTATTTTCGGCGATTTTCAAGGTTTACATACTATACTAATGAAATCTATTTAATCTTTATGGTCATTTTTTAGTAAAATATCTTAATTTACAGCAATCAAAATTTAATACAAATTGCCGGCACCGGAATTACGGTTGCACCCTGAACCCAATCTCAACGAAAATTCAGTGAGTTGCTTTCAAACCACACACGCTGTATAATTTTAAGCACCTTTTATCACTGGGCTAATGATTGTTCCTATTTTGAATAGTTGTAAGTCTATTACAAACAAAAACTACCTAATTCGGCAATTTCACAATACGAAAAATTAATCGCTTGGGGACAACTTAATATAATGTTGCTTCAACTTAAAACCATCCTAACAAAAAATTTACTTTGCACCAGGCAATCTTTTTGAGCTGAACACGTGACCACGAGCAAACTGGTTATCTCTGTACCTTACGCTGTAACAAAACAAATTAATGACAACAAAATATCGAAGCAAATTGTGGTTCGAAAAGTTAAAACTTCGCAAAATCAAAAATTTCATTTGATCCAGAAAAATAACCCAAACCGAACAAAAATACTGAAAACATAATGGGAGGGATACAAACAACGCAGCAGGTGCCAGCCAAGTGCGGGTGCGATGATATTATAGCGTTGAACCGATAGTCTAAAATACCGATATACTGATGCCGATTCTAGCATACAGATGTAGACACGATACCGATCCTTTAGATTTACAGCAATACCCCAAAGCTTGAAAATATGTATGAGTTAAGCAAATAATGCAATACTCTTTTGCTTTCAATTCTAGTATTCCTACCAGTTGGTAGTATAGCTACTATTCTACGTACATTAACTATGATCAACTTTCAAGCACATTGCTTGCATGAACCAATTTCGACAAATTGAAATTTTCTGAAGTTTTCCAAGCCTGCCCTAAAGTGTGCTACTGCTTCTCGTATCTGATAAGCACTAGTAAAAAATGTGTCGTAGAACGAAAAGGAAAAATTGAACCAATATCTTAAGCACTGCTTTGCGGTCGTCGCTCCCGTACCGAGAAACAAATTGTCGTTCAAAAACTTTCGCAGAATACGTGTAGCAGCCAGTGAAAGGAGCCCCACTCAAAGCCGAAACGAAGTATTAATCCTGCAGTTCCTCTATTATTAGCCTGCTACTTGGCTACGCTCAGTACTCGCACCTGCCCCTTGACAAGTAGAATATACATTTCTTAAATGCTAAGCAATTATTAAACTCAGTTAGTGAAATACGGTCAAATTAAAAGGATCAGTATCGGTAATTTTCTAAAAATACCACTAACCATACAACCACTTTGATTCAACACGATATTTATTCGCAGTTTCTTATAGTATCTTATTTTCAAAAGTACGTATGTTTCTTTTATTCAAGTGAAAACTACTTAGCTAAATCAAATAAACCAAAATTTACTTTTTTCTCCAAAATTAAATCTACTTAACATTATAAATTATCGAAACTTACCAAACTGCTGTGTTCTTTTCCAAATCCTGAAGTCCTTCCACAGGAGAACATAGAAAACTGAAACATAACGATTTTTATACCTTTTGATTATGCACTGCGTCAGCGGCTACCATGTTCTTACGATCGCAAATCGGAATGTTTGAATTTTGTCCAAATCTTACAAAAGGATCGCATGCTGCACTTTCTGGCGCAGACGTACATATCTTGAATGTAGCATTATTTGTCATTCGAAACTGAATTACATTCGTTTACATATATGAATCCAAAACACCACCTTTTACGGCGCATACAAAAACACAGGTTAAAAAATATCCACATAGCTTTATAAAAACTCAGATAACTTAAGCATACAACTTTCAAAATTAAACGCAGTATGCATGTATTTAGAGTACGTAACCTTTACACAATCTATATATCCCTCAGCTCTCATAACCTGTTTCATAGGACCGTTTTTGCGATTACATCTGCCATAATTTTCAAAAAGATGATTACCAACCTATTTGACATAAAAAATAAAGTAAAAGTGTCAAAAATAAAGAAAAAGAAATAAAAAACCAAATTAAAATTGTCCAATTTTCTAAAACTTTTTAAAACAATATTTTAAAATCCTACAGTAATAAAAAACAACAAAATTAAACTAGATTTTGCAGATGCAACTGCTGGCCCTCAACAGTATGTTCACATCATAGGGAACAATAGCAAAATGTTTATTTACAAACACTGCCCACCATCTAAGCTAGCAGCAGCTGTAACCATTGCCCATATTCTCAAATGCATACAGCACCTACCACCAGTTAGAGATTATGGGTTTTCAAACTAATACCCTTGCGATTGCGAAACTCAAAATTGGTGCAGAAGTGTAGAACAAGCCATATACAAAAAATATGCTAAATATCGACGCTCGCCATTCAATTTTTACAAAGTTACATGATGAATCACAAATTGGTGATAAAGTGCTACACACATTAGAGAATACGGGCCCATACCAAAGTCAAAAGCACTATGTTATCCTCAAATTGAAATAAGAACTATGACTAATTTGCTAAGATAGCTCTTCAATTCTCAAACAAGCTACATGCGACTATATTGCCAATGCAACTTTCTTGCAACTTATAGCTGTATTCACTAAATTATAAAAACAAATTATCCTAAAAGTTACATAGCGAGCTAGTGCCAAACATCTGATTCACAAGAATGTTACCAATAAAATATAAATGGTAAGTACCTATCAGGAGGCGGTGCGTACGAATCAACAGAAAATTCGCCTGACATACCACGCGTTAGTGACGTTGACACTTTGAGCCACTGAAAAGAAACATTCACAATGGTTCGAACGAGACACAAACTTTTAGAGTCTAAGGGCCCGTGTTCTCCAATTTCTGCACCACCTATCACTAGTCGGTGATAGGTCTGGCAGCTTTCAAACCACTGAATGATGAGCTTCGAAATTCAGTATATTTTTCGCGTTTGCTTTGTCCGACTTATGTGCAATTTTTTAGACCTGCAATAACTGTGGGAGTTCGCCTTATGAAAAGCCTATCGCTAACAGGTGACAGATGCTATACGCATTTGACAATAAACCTACGCCCATATCGTCACGTGGTGTTCAGCGCCTATCAGCTGTTAGCAACTCACGTCTACTATCTTTAGAATACTGAACATTCTACAGAACTCACCTCAGTAACCGATGGTGTATCATCGACCGTATCTTTAAGAAATTTAAACGCTTCATGCTGCATGCTTACGAACAGTCGATCATTGCCTCGAACATTTCGCGCTTCTTAAAATACAAAACAAACGAACAAGTATTAAAAATAACCCTGCGCGCATTTTGATGTTAATCCAACCAATAAGGCAATCTCTAAAGATTAAATAAAGATAAAATTAATCCTAGTTCAATTGAGTTCACTACAAACGTAGGTTCACGATATACCATTTGGTATACTTGTTTATTTTCTGCTCCTACGGTTCAATCGGATATACGGCTCCGGCAAAAAAATCGAAAGCAGGCTCCGGTATTCTAGATTGCCGGATATTTATTACTGAAAAGTATGACAGAACTTAATACTACACTATTATTTATAACCAAAATCACAGTTATATTCCGCAGTGAACTTTGTTTGAAATAATAAAAATTACTATTTCAAGAATCCCAGTTAATCCTAAGACTTTTGTGGAAACAAAACTATAACATAACAGCAACTAGCGCTAAATTACAGTGAATAAGTTTGATTTTTGTCAAAATATGCACTTAAATATCCGGCTCCGGTATTTTTGGTAGTCAACTGAACCCGACCGTATATAACAATTTTAATAACGAGCAAACGCAGCAGGCACACTTGGCATAATAATTGTACCCTTACCCACGTTTTAAACAAAGGACTAACTTAATATATTTTCCGAACACAGTTTACTTTCAACTACAGCCAAAACGTTTTTGCTTACTTTCGTTTTCATCCAAAGACGGATACACAGCTTGAAGTGCGGCAAGCAAACGTTCTTCTTCCACAAAAGGCAACAGTGCAACACCTAAAATCATGACAGTATTATCAGTAGCGGAGCCAGAAATTTCTGAAACGGGGGGGCGCGAAACATAATAGTTGAAGTAACTCACCAGCGAAGCGAGCGAGATGCCAAACGCCATTTTGATGCTAAATCTTAATACAAAATCTTCGTTTTGATCCCTGTTGAATTTGGCATAGACCGGGGCGCCCTCCTAGAATCGAAAGTGTATTTTTTATTTGTATAGTATCAATCGGAAATTTAAATTGAAGGCCAACATCCACCTAGACAAATATAACGACAATATTACAGTATTTTATTGCAAACATCGCCTAAAATTCCAAAGCACATAATTTGAAACTTTTAATGGAATCACCAGAAACTGTCCATATACATTACGAATTCGAAAACATCAAACTCCACGTGTTACCCTGACTCTAACACAAATAAACTATAGCAAACATTCGAATGAGCCTAAGTTAAACGAAACGTATCGTTGCTCAAGTCACTACAGCATTGTATGATTTCTGTCCAGGTTTTGAGGAACTTTACGCATCGATTATACAAGAATGTTCCCAGATCGGTTTTGATATAAAGTAACCCACTTTTCCAAAATCTAGGCTACACCTCTGCATCATAGTAGATTGCACTTCTACTAGAACTTGTAAAGCTCACTACCTTGCCAGGCATATTTTTTGCCGTTCAAATCAACTTTAAAATCAATTGGATAAAAATCGATTATCGGTGAACGCTAAAATCATAATCAATACATTCAATATTCAAATATACTGAACCTCAATTGCTCGCACTTTAAAAAGACTACACTATCAAAAAGTATGGCAGTAGTTGCATTTAAATGTAACCCATTTAACAAGAAATAATTGCATGAAAAACTTCAGTCACTATACTCTCCCCGGGGATAAGGTCACTCACGCAGAGAAAGTATCTCCCCCCTTTGATCTCTCTTGCAGATAATGCCCACAATTCTTTCAAAGCCGGCAGAGGCACTACATAACCTTTATAAATGTATACATTCACTTTTTATATAACGAGCTGCAAATCAATAAATAATAATAATAATAACAATAATAATGATAATAGCAATAATGATAATACGAATATACGTACCACTTCTGGGAATTATTGTACAGACGTATAAAAATAGTCGCCAGGCTGAACCTGGAAAAACGACCTGCCACAAACAACAGAAGAAGGAAAGACCAAAATTAAACAAAACATTAAAATATCAAAAATTCACTTGCAGGATTGATCATCAGTTCGCCGAACTTCGGCGGAACGTGTCTTCTGCTTGCCGCCGGAAACACACCCATTAGCTGTTCAATTGGTTTAAACTAAAATTAAACCATTAAATCAACACAGGAACACAGTAATCGAATACGAAAAATGTGCATAATTTGGAACATCATCATTCACCGGTTTGATAGCTACAAAGCTTTTATCATCATCAACAGGTGATAGGCGCCACACACATTTGAGACTATTGGTCCTAACTTCATTGTTTTATATAACGCACATAATGCTTAATATTAAAGGGATTAAAACATAAGTTTAGAAGTGCTGCCAACAAAACAAGCAATCGTATACAATTTTTTATTTTTTACACTTGTGGTCCCTCAGTTGTTGGAAGCCGTTTCATAAGTTCAGTCACAGCGTCCCTTCTATGCTTCATCAAAGGACAAGGACTTAAAAACTTTTCAGTTAATTTTCACAAAATTAATTAAAAAGTTTTTATATAATAACAACAACGAAAATTGAACTAAACAAATTGGGACAAAACTCTAACATAAAACAATAGCGAAACAAAATATACCAAAACATAAACTGTATGAAACATAGAAGAAACAGCCAAACCTCAATAGCACCTTCACATCATTGGGAACTAAAAACGACTAGAACCATCTTACTCCTTGTTTTGTAGAAACAAGAACATTTTCCCTGACTGAAAAGTTTGTTTACATGTATGTAACAGTCGACAGACTTGTGCAAACGTTTGCAGAATGCTTTATGACTACTCACAAAGGTTAAACCATTGCCGTTACAAATAAAAATACTACAGATAAAGAAAATACTTATCTCCAATTAAGCGTTATTTCACCAATAATATTGCAAAAAAGAGAATTAAAATGAATTTTTCGGTGGCATGTATTTTTCATTTTCCGGTTCCGTTTCCGGTAATTTTTTCAAATTGCGGTTTCGGTTTCATTTCCGGTATATTGTAATTCCGGCTGCACCCAGCCTATCACCGTTCACATTTATTACCGCTTTAAAGGTGTGCTGAATTTCGAACCTCATCATTCACTGTTCGAAAGTTACAACACCTACTATCACCAACAAACTGGTGATTGGAGCTACACACATTTCAGAATATTGATCGTACATCCAGTGTTTTTACATCAAGCATACCATGCTTAAAATTTAAGCGTACCAAACATACAAGTTAAAGCAACATGATTTTTCATAATTTAAACTTATGTGATCCCTCAGTATTGAAGCCTGCTTCATCAGTTCAGTCACAATGTCCCTTCTATGTTTCATCTAAGTACTTGAAAACTTTTCAATTAATTTTCACAAAATTAACTGAAAAGTTTATATAAAGAACTAAAATGAACAAAAACAAAAAATGGTACAAAACTCAACCAAAACTAAAACGAAACAAATACCAAAAAAATAAACTCTATGCAACATAGAAGGAACTGCCGAACCTCTACAGTGCCGTCACATCATTGGGAACTAAAAACGACTAGAACAATGTTTGCAGTGCGTAATAAAATATAAAATAGCAGTAATTTTGCTTGCTTCATTGTCTTGTGTCCTTTTTCATAAAACCACTGGCATTTAAAACCCATCAAAAACCCACTCCGGATTTTGGAAAAAACCCTGGCGCGACTAAATAAACTTTTAAATAAATTTTAAAAGACTGTAAAAGTAAATGGCCTTCAATAAGTATATAAATGAGGTTTTCTTTGTTGTTGTTGAAAGGTCTTTTAGGTACCAGAGACAGCTCTTTTTTATCTTGGAGTTGTTCCAATTTCTATCAAATGCCTAAAGGGCAGTTTGGCTGTCAGATTTTATGACTTCTAACACCTCGCTTGATTAATTATTCTGAAACGATTTCATCGATAGCCATAATTTGTGCTTGATGAACGACGAAAATTGCCTCAAGGAAAAAGATAAGCTTATTATTTTTTCAACAAATATTCAAGCTCTGGTGCCTCTGCTCGTGTTAATGACACTTTCTATTCTTGACCCATTAATGAAACATTCTGTGTCGGCTTCAGAATGATCTTCTCCATTAACAGTCATCGTCCATGAACAAGTATCTATATATTCTCTAAATCGAACTCAGTCAGTAGATTTACAACGGGAAAAATTGTTCCATGACATAAGGTGATTTTTCTATGATTTACAACAACAAACCCTTGAATACCATTCGGCAGCTTTTTTCTAAAGACATTTGAACGGTTATTCTCAGCACTCCAGACGCGTACAGTAAGGAAAGTGTCTGAATTTTATTCCGGTATTTTTGTTAACCTTGAAGGACATTTCATGCCACCAAACTATACAACCGTACAACAATTTTGGAAGTATCTCAACTTCGTACAAAGAACTGTTGATGCTCGACTATCCAAGCTCTTCCCAACAATCTTGTTCAACTGTATTAGACTGTTCATTGCTGATTTGCATGCAGCTTCAATATGCATAATCCACCGGAATTTTTGCTTAAAATTACGTTTCAATATTTTACTGATTCTGATAATGATATAGCTACTCCATCTATTTTAATAACTGGTAGTCCAGGCTGTATTCTTATTAAACTATGTTGCTCTTTGATGGCTGAACTTTCAAACCATTGAGTCGATACGATTTGACTTTTATTTTCCACTGTAAAATTTTTCTATAAGCAGGTTTTGCAAAAACGGGAATTATTTTCTTCCACGGAGGCAACATTTTGATAGTTAAGTATCCAGTAGATAACCCACTAGAGCCACCCTAATTTTTCAATGATTCTGGTGGTGGATTGGCTTTGGCACCCGCGACAGTCGCCTTAGCCATCGAGGCAGGGTTCTCGGACTTATAAAACCCGTTTCCCGGGTAATTATGCTATGATTTATGAAACATGTCATAGGCTGTTGGCAGGGTGCAACCGGAATTGTGATTCCGCTTTCGACAATTTTTAACCTTCCGGTTGCGGTAATTTGTATAGGAACTAAAAATACCGGTATTAAACTTTAGTCGGTGGAAATTAAAATATTTTATTAAAAATGACGAGAAAAGTTATGTAATTTCATTCTTGTACCATATAAACTTTGGCAATCGCCGAAAATAAGCTATCGAAGGTAGGTTGCGCTTCCGTGGATTATAAAAATCAAAAATACAGCAGATAAAGTGAATACCTAACTTCACCTAAGGGTTATTTCTAGGGATGTGCCGATTAATCGGCATTGGTAATAATCGGCACTTTTAGTGAGTATTTCATTCCTGCGCACATATCAGTGTGTGTGATCAGGAAAATTGTTACCTCTTTTGCGTTTGTGTTTTAACAAATTAATTGAAATGAACCGTTCGTTCTCATGTTCCCGGTCCATTTTTTCACATTCCGGTTACGGTAAATTGTAATTCCGGTTCCATGGTTGTTCGCTCTTCGTTATTCTGGGCGTGTATTAAGCGTGTAATAGGTGTTATGTATGGGAGATATATGTGATGCGTAGGCCGCCGGAAGGGAGTTGGATTAAGCTAGCCTGGTTCCTTCCACGTGTGGAGGTTGCCAACACGAGTAATTTTTTAATTACTTTTACACTTGTGATCCCTCAGTGCTGAGTCTGTTTCATAAGTTCAGTCACAGCGTCTCTTCTATGCTTCATCTAAGGACAAGGACTTAAAAACTTTTCAATTAATTTTCACTAAATTAATTAAAAAGTTTTTATATAATAATAACAACGAAAATTAAACTAAAAAATGGGGACAAAACTCTAACATAAAACACTAGCGAAACAAAATATACCAAAACATAAACTGTATGAAACATAGAAGAAACAGCCGAACCTCAACAGGACCTTCACATCATTGGTAACTAAAAACGACTAGAACCATGTTTGCAGTGCGTAATAAAATATAAAATAGCAGTAATTTTGCTTGCTTCATTGTCTTGTGACCTTTTTCATAAAACCCATCCGCATTTAAAAACCCACTCCGGATTTTGGAAAAAACCCTGGCTCGACTAAATAAACTTTTAAATAAATTTTAAAAGACTGTAAAAGTAAATGGCCTTCAATAAGTATATAAATGAGGTTTTATTTGTTGTTGTTGAAAGGTCTTTTAGGTACCAGAGAAAGCTCTTTGTTATTTTGGAGTTGTTCCAATTTCTATCAAATGCCTAAAGGGCAGTTTGGCTGTCAGATTTTATGACTTCTAACACCTCGCTAGATTAATTATTCTGAAACGATTTCATCGATAGCCATAATTTGTGCTTGATGAACGACGAAAATTGCCTCAAGGAAAAAGATAAGCTTATTATTTTTTCAACAAATATTCAAGCTCTGGTGCCTCTGCTCGTGTTAATGACACTTTCTATTCTTGACCCATTAATGAAACATTCTGTGTCGGCTTCAGAATGATCACCATTAACAGTCATCGTCCATGAACAAGTATCTATATATTCTCTAAATCGAACTCAGTCAGTAGATTTACAACGGGAAACATTGTTCCATGACATAAGGTGATTTTTCTATGATTTACAACAACAAACCCTTGAATACCATTCGGCAGCTTTTTTTCGAAAGACATTTGAACGGTTACTCTCAGTACTCCAGACGCGTACAGTAAGGAAAGTGTCTGAATTTTATTCCGGTATTTTTGTTAACCTTGAAGGACATTTCATGCCACCAAACTATACAACCGTACAACAATTTTGGAAGTATCTCAACTTCGTACAATCAAAGAACTGTTGATGCTCGACTATCCAATCTCTTCCCAACAATCTTGTTCAACTGTATTAAACTGTTCATTGCTGATTTGCATGCAGCTTCAATATGCATAATCCACCGGAATTTTTGCTTAAAATTACGTTTCAATATTTCACTGATTCTGATAATGATATAGCTACTCCATCTATTTTAATAACTGGTAGTCCAGGCTGTATTCTTATTAAACTATGTTGCTCTTTGATGGCTGAACTTTCAAACCATTGAGTCGATACGATTTGACTTTTATTTTCCACTGTAAAATTTTTCTATAAGCAGGTTTTGCAAAAACGGGAATTATTTTCTTCCACGGAGGCAACATTTTGATAGTTAAGTATCCAGTAGATAACCCACTAGAGCCACCCTAATTTTTCAATGATTCTGGTGGTGGATTGGCTTTGGCACCCGCGACAGTCGCCTTAGCCATCGGGGCAGGGTTCTCGGACTTATAAAACCCGTTTCCCGGGTAATTATGCTATGATTTATGAAACATGTCATAGGCTGTTGGCAGGGTGCAACCGGAATTCTGATTCCGCTTTCGACAATTTTTAACCTTCCGGTTGCGGTAATTTGTATAGGAACTAAAAATACCGGTATTAAACTTTAGTCGGTGGAAATTAAAATATTTTATTAAAAATGACGAGAAAAATTATGTAATTTCATTCTTGTACCATATAAACTTTGACAATCGCCGAAAATAAGCTATCGAAGGTAGGTTGCGCTTCCGTGGATTATAAAAATCAAAAATACAGCAGATAAAATGAATACCTAACTCCACCTAAGGGTTATTTCTAGGGATGTGCCGATTAATCGGCATTGGTAATAATCGGCACTTTTAGTGAGTATTTCATTCCTGCGCACATATCAGTGTGTGTGATCAGGAAAATTGTTACCTCTTTTGCGTTTGTGTTTTAACAAATTAATTGAAATGAACCGTTCGTTCTCATGTTCCCGGTCCATTTTTTCACATTCCGGTTACGGTAAATTGTAATTCCGGTTCCATGGTTGTTCGCTCTTAGTTATTCTGGGCGTGTATTAAGCGTGTAATAGGTGTTATGTATGGGAGATATATGTGATGCGTAGGCCGCCGGAAGGGGGTTGGATTAAGCTAGCCTGGTTCCTTCCACGCGTGGAGGTTGCCAACACGAGTAATTTTTTAATTACTTTTACACTTGTGATCCCTCAGTGCTGAGTCTGTTTCATAAGTTCAGTCACAGCGTCTCTTCTATGCTTCATCTAAGGACAAGGACTTAAAAACTTTTCAATTAATTTTCACTAAATTAATTAAAAAGTTTTTATATAATAATAACAACGAAAATTGAACTAAAAAATGGGGACAAAACTCTAACATAAAACAATAGCGAAACAAAATATACCAAAACATAAACTGTATGAAACATAGAAGAAACAGCCGAACCTCAACAGGACCTTCACATCATTGGGAACTAAAAACGACTAGAACCATGTTTGCAGTGCGTAATAAAATATAAAATAGCAGTAATTTTGCTTGCTTCATTGTCTTGTGACCTTTTTCATAAAACCCATCCGCATTTAAAAACCCACTCCGGATTTTGGAAAAAACCCTGGCTCGACTAAATAAACTTTTAAATAAATTTTAAAAGACTGTAAAAGTAAATGGCCTTCAATAAGTATATAAATGAGGTTTTATTTGTTGTTGTTGAAAGGTCTTTTAGGTACCAGAGAAAGCTCTTTGTTATTTTGGAGTTGTTCCAATTTCTATCAAATGCCTAAAGGGCAGTTTGGCTGTCAGATTTTATGACTTCTAACACCTCGCTAGATTAATTATTCTGAAACGATTTCATCGATAGCCATAATTTGTGCTTGATGAACGACGAAAATTGCCTCAAGGAAAAAGATAAGCTTATTATTTTTTCAACAAATATTCAAGCTCTGGTGCCTCTGCTCGTGTTAATGACACTTTCTATTCTTGACCCATTAATGAAACATTCTGTGTCGGCTTCAGAATGATCTTCTCCATTAACAGTCATCGTCCATGAACAAGTATCTATATATTCTCTAAATCGAACTCAGTCAGTAGATTTACAACGGGAAAAATTGTTCCATGACATAAGGTGATTTTTCTATGATTTACAACAACAAACCCTTGAATACCATTCGGCAGCTTTTTTTCTAAAGACATTTGAACGGTTATTCTCAGCACTCCAGACGCGTACAGTAAGGAAAGTGTCTGAATTTTATTCAGGTATTTTTGTTAACCTTGAAGGACATTTCATGCCACTAAACTATACAACCGTACAACAATTTTGGAAGTATCTCAACTTCGTACAACCAAAGAACTGTTGATGCTCGGCTATCCAAGCTCTTCCCAACAATTTTGTTCAACTGTATTAGACTGTTAATTGCTGATTTGCATGCAGCTTCAATATGCATAATCAACCGCAATTTTTACTTAAAATTACGTTTCAATATTTTACTGATTCTGATAATGATATAGCTACTCCATCTATTTTAATAACTGGTAGTCCAGGCTGTATTCTTATTAAACTATGTTGCTCTTTGATGGCTGAACTTTCAAACCATTGAGTCGATACGATTTGACTTTTATTTTCCACTGTGAAATTTTTCTATAAGCAGGTTTTGCAAATAAGGGAAATTATTTTCTTCCACGGAGGCAACATTTTGATAGTTAAGTATCCAGTAGATAACCCACTAGAGCCACCCTAATTTTTCGATGATTCCAGTGGTAGGTTGGCTTTGGCACCCGCGACAGTCGCCTTAGCCATCGGGGCAGGGTTCTCGGACTTATAAAACCCGTTTCCCGGGTAATTATGCTATGATTTATGAAACATTTCATAGGCTGTTGGCAGGGTGCAACCGGAATTGTGATTCCGCTTTCGACATTTTTTAACCTTCCGGTTGCGGTAATTTGTATAGGAATTAAAAATACCGGTATTAAACTTTGGTCGGTGGAAATTAAAATATTTTATTAAAAATGACGAGAAAAGTTATGTAATTTCATTCTTGTACCATATAAACTTTGGCAATCGCCGAAAATAAGCTATCGAAGGTAGGTTGCGCTTCCGTGGATTATAAAAATCAAAAATACAGCAGATAAAGTGAATACCTAACTCCACCTAAGGGTTATTTCCAGGGATGTGCCGATTAATCGGCATTGGTAATAATCGGCACTTTTAGTGAGTATTTCATTCCTGCGCACATATCAGTGTGTGTGATCAGGAAAATTGTTACCTCTTTTGCGTTTGTGTTTTAACAAATTAATTGTAATGAACCGTTCTCATGTTCCCGATCCATTTTTTCACATTCCGGTTACGGTAAATTGTAATTCCGGTTCCATGGTTGTTCGCTCTTAGTTATTCTGGGCGTGTATTAAGCGTGTAATAGGTGTTATGTATGGGAGATATATGTGATGCGTAGGCCGCCGGAAGGGAGTTGGATTAAGCTAGCCTGGTTCCTTCCACGCGTGGAGGTTGCCAACACGAGTAATTTTTTAATTACTTTTACACTTGTGATCCCTCAGTGCTGAGTCTGTTTCATAAGTTCAGTCACAGCGTCTCTTCTATGCTTCATCTAAGGACAAGGACTTAAAAACTTTTCAATTAATTTTCACTAAATTAATTAAAAAGTTTTTATATAATAATAACAACGAAAATTGAACTAAAAAATGGGGACAAAACTCTAACATAAAACAATAGCGAAACAAAATATACCAAAACATAAACTGTATGAAACATAGAAGAAACAGCCGAACCTCAACAGGACCTTCACATCATTGGGAACTAAAAACGACTAGAACCATGTTTGCAGTGCGTAATAAAATATAAAATAGCAGTAATTTTGCTTGCTTCATTGTCTTGTGACCTTTTTCATAAAACCCATCCGCATTTAAAAACCCACTCCGGATTTTGGAAAAAACCCTGGCTCGACTAAATAAACTTTTGTAACACAGCGAACTTAATTGCAAGTCAATTCGGTCGGCACTCCGGGGAACACCTTCCTAAGTTCGTGGTTACCAAAGCAGGGAAAGCGCTATATTTCTCACCAAAAATATCACAGTGCACTCGACAAATCAGTTAAAGTCAATACTCCCACGCCCAAAATAGAATACGTACACACTCTAGAACTTCTATGAATATCGCAAACCTTTTGCCGCAAAACTAATACGTACCACTGTTACCCAAAAATGAAATAATAGAAGGAAAATATACGATTCCCTTACAGGTTGTATTACTAATAGATCAATAAAACCACTGTTGATCGACAATTTCAATCCCTGGACAGTTACCACCAAAAATTTCTTCCAGGTTACTGTGAAACTTCGAGAAGATTTTTAGTTCATCCCAGTAGCAACAGGTTCCCAGAAATTAATTAGTACGTTTGTTTCACACAAACACTAGACCAATATCACGTAAATTTCTCTCGAATACACGATCCCGTTCTCTTTAAATATAAAATAGACAGATATGGTACCTTTACAGGACCAGAATTTTCGTACACAACTCAAAATCTGCGCGGCTCACAATTAAAACACTCGGCAATCAGGGTGCAACCGGAATTACAATTTACCGGAACCGGAACCGGAATTTGAAAATTTTACCGGAACCGGAACCGGAAAGTGAAAAATGCATTTCACCAAAAAATTCATTTTAATCTTATTTTTTGCTCTATTATTTGTGAAATCACCTTAGTCGAACATAGATATTTATTTTGTTTGTTGTATTTTAGATTTTCGTCGTCGACTGAAGTGAAATCCACCATCAATGGCTGCTTATATTCGGAATACAAGTGGCTTTCTAAAGAGATTCTTAAAGATTAGCAAAGTTAAAAAACGGCCAAATTATAACACCGGAATTTTTAAATCCGGTAAAAATTTACCGGAACCGGAAGGTGAAAAAATGCCGGAACCGAAACCGGAATTCCGGTTGCACCCTGTCGGCAATACCTACTCTCTAGGTATATTAACAAAAAAATTACCGTTGCAAGCTTTAACAGCTTAACTATACGCCAAAATTTCGCTTCGAAACGCGCACCCAAAATTTCAGTACAAAATACACCCGCGTTACTCGCGTTTCGTCAATTCAAATCACTTAGTAATTACTTAAACACACACTATTCTCTAAATATGCCGGATCAAAAGCGCCTCTTACAAGAAAAATTAAAACCAGTGAACCTTAACAGCCGCGTAATCAAGTACAGATAGTCAAGCAAACCGGCACTAGTATAACCTCGATACAATCCAACAGCACTTCCCCAAAAACCTTCTCTACCCACTAGTGCCAAGCGCTTATATACCCGCTATTTTAAAGGTTAGTTAATAGATGAAAAACTATGGAATCTTTACAGATTCTTCGCATACCATCGATCTCGTGATTAATCAAGGATTTCTCAGCAATTTTTGCAATTACAATTCACAAAAATTTTACTAAAAAGCTGTTTGGTCGTCGAACCTAAGTTTTTAGAACAGTTTTTGAACTTTCAGATCCCTAAAAAACTTTAAAATTTTATGTTTTGACCCAAATCCCTTAGTTTC
>JASANG010002581.1:0-35888 GCA_030248215.1 Enoplolaimus lenunculus
ATAAACGTTTAATTCAACGGATAGTTGCAGTACCGGATATATATCAGTAACGAATGGTGGCGGAGCGTGGGTCATATAAAAATAACGGTATGTAACCAAACATCAGGGGGTATCCTCTGGAGCGGCGAAATAAACATCAGTCCCCCTCCTCTTATTCGGGTCACTACGGTAGGCTTTTAGTGTTATCGTTTACTCACAAGCTGAAGCTTAGACTGAGGCTTTAGGCTTAGGTTAAACCAATGTGTTAACCCAAAAAATCCAGTCTATTAAGCAATAAGTGTAGGCCTGAGCCAAGGGTATAGAAGTACCAATTGCATGTGACAAACGGCCAATGTAAAGAACAGGGCGGAACAGTATTATAAGCATATTCCTAAGCTTACGCCTAAGCTTAAACCTAAGCTTAAGAATGAGCATATTCCTAAGCCTAAGCCTATTAAGCCAAGCAAAAAAACAGTCTAAAGCTTTAAGCTAACTCTATTCTAGTCTCACTGAAAAACGTTCCGCATCGGATCTTTACACGGGTCTGACAAACAAACAATATCGATACATTTTATTAAACGTCTTAAAAACGAATTGTATGAGAAATCATACAAAACTAATAAATATTTCAAAAATAAAAACAACAAAAACAGTAGCAAAAACTGTGTTTGTGAATAAATATGACATGCTGTCCAGTGCAACCCCTTGAGTACCACCATAAATACAAGACAATTACCATGAAGACAAATATACAATTGGGGTTTCAAGAAAGACCAATGGTGCCATCACTGTAAATACCAGTGAGTTTATTTTAACTCAGAATGAGTTCAATCACTCAGTCTGCGTTAGGACTATCAGAACTCAGAATTTTGAGTGGATTCAATTCATTCTGAGTTAATTAACAACTCATCCAGAGTCAGCTCAACTCCAGAGTGAGAATCTACTCAACTCAGAGTTAGTTAATGTTTACTGATATTAATTCAGAAATAACCAACTCGCTTGGTGAATTGATTAATCAAATCATTGGAATTTACATTGCATTAAACTGCAACAGTTAATTAATATTGTCTAATGTCTTGAAATATTTGCCATTACACCGTAAATTTCAATGAGTTAATTAATCAACTCAGACGGAAAGTTAGTCACTTCTGACAGTTAATTAACAGTAAACTTCAACTCACTCTGAGTTGAGTTGATTCGTACTGTGAGTTCAGTTGTCTTCGGCAGAGTTGACGACTTAAATCAGAATGTCTTGAATCAAATCAGAACCGCGATTTCTGATGGTCCTAACTCAAACTGAGTGATTCAACTCATTCTGAGTTGAAACCAAGTTACTGGAATTTGCAGTGAACCCTTTCCCACATGAATATTTTAATTTTTATCCGAGATCCAATTTCAAGCAAGGATTCGAACCCAGGAGGCTGTCGACGGACGGACGCTTAAAATTACTGATAAGCATCAAAACGCTTAATTTTCGTGCCCGAGAATGATGTCTTGTGAACATTTTGGTTTTGCATACTGTAGTGACCCGAATAAGAGGGGCGACTGATATTTAATTGGCCTGTCAAGAGGGTACCCCACTTGTTATTCGGTTACGGACTGTTATTTATTTTTAACCCCGGCTCAGCCGCCCTTCGTTACTGATATATATCCGGTACTGCAATTATCCATTGAATTAACGTTTATTTGTGTTGTGTCAATAGCTTGAGCGATAATACAAGGTTACACTTAGGAATGTACTTTTAAAATTTAAGTACGCTTTAAAGTTTCGAACTCAAATTATTTGGTCCTGGAGTCATTTATGTGATTCAATTAAGGATAATTGACAGTTATGGACTCTAATTAGGGTTTAGGGACTCTATCCGCTTACGGACTCTTATTAGGGATACGGACTCCTATTGGTTCGGACTCAAAATGGGGACCCCCCCCCCCCCCGCTTATTACCCCTCCCCCTCTTATTTGGGTCAATTCAGTACGTGTAATAATTATTAAACACGTGTGTATTGCGTACATAGTACCCAGACAGAGTGCTGTGATTGGTTCAAAGCATACTCTATGCTGGATAGGGTTATAAAACGAGCCTAGAACTTGACAAATTGCTGGTTTAGGAAACGTATCGTACTTGAACTGAGTTGACGATCCTGTATGTCTTTAAAATGCCATAAAACCATGCAGATTTTAACATTTTTAAATTATTTGTTTTTTGATGCTTGAAATTATAAAATTTCTTCCATGAAACGAAACTCTTCACAAATCGCATAACTGTAATGTTGAAATTTAAGATATACTAGTCGTCCAACTTTACATACAAGCGTATGCAAATTTTCTAATTATACAACAATCACATCTACGTATGTGCTATGAAACTATTGTAAACAAATATTTTGGAAGCTTGCCCAAAAAACGTATGTGGGGCGTTCCAGCTTTAATATATAGATTGGCTGGGTTTCTGAAATCTTACTTTAAGTATTTACTTATTAAGTTATACGTAAGTAATTACGTAAATCGCCGACTTACTTAACTTTTTGGAACAAATACAGATAAACGCCAAATGTGAGCATTTGACATATATAATAGGAAAGTAATAGATTTTGCTTTATATAACAACGAGTTACGAAGAGTTTACAATTTAATTAGTTCAAGTTTAGTACATCTGAACTGATAATCTGTAATATATCAAATTTAGCCAGTAACTTTACGTATTTTCTTAACTTATGGGAATGGTTTTAAAAACGACAAAATGGTTAAGTAATCACTTTAGCACGTAGTTAATATTATGCTTAAGTAGGTATTCAGAAACTCAGCTGTTATGCTACTATATTTACGGCCAATGTAAAGAACAGAGGCGAAACAGTATTATAAGCATATTCCTAAGCCTAAGCCTAAACCAAAGCGTATGAATGAGCCTATTCCTAAGCCTAAAGCCTAAGCCTAAGCAAAAAATTAGTCTAAAGCTTAAATTGACTCTATTATAGCCCCTCCGGAAAACGATCCGGCCCTGTTCTATTCGTGAGCCCCGTTTTTTATATTACGGTTTCAACGTGAAACGCCAAATTTCAACCCGATAAATCAGTCGGGGTGGAGTAAGCAGTCCCGTACCCTCGTTTACTATATTTTGCTGAGACGCTTAAAGCTCATGGCAGGGTGTGAAGACAAGACCATAATATTTAAGTGAACGCAACGATATCTATACGAGTTTTAAAATCCCACGAGAAATTAAACCGCTTTAAAACTGCGTGTCTGTAATGAAAAGATGGGGTTTTGGCTTAGAAAAAATATGGGTTTTTTCACGCGTAAATATTACTCTGTTTTAAGTAAAATGTTGATTTTTGAAAATTGTTGTCCATGAGCGATCACACTGTAAATTCCAATGAGTTAAATAAAATCAACTCAGCTATTATGCAGCGAGTTAGTTATTTCTGAGAACAATGAGCATTAATTCACTCTGAGCTGAGCTGATTTTCGATCCGGATTGTTTTGTCGATTCCGGGTGAGCTGATCAGTTAAACTCAGATTAACCTTAATCAACTCATAATTCTGAGTTCTGATAATCCTAACTTTGACTGAGTGATTCAACTCATTCTGAGTTAAAATCTACTCACTGGAATTTACAGTGATGGCGTAGCATGTATAAATCTTGAGTTATGGCGATACATAATTTATTGGCTCATGTATACTTTTCCCCCACATTTAATGTTAAGGCTTAGGCTTAGGGTTACGCAACAATTAAGATGAATGTTTCTAGGCTTGGGTTTGGCATGAAAATTGGTTTATAGGCAAGCGTAAGCTACGAAATACTTTATTTACGACAGCTAAATCCTTAAAGTTCAATGAGTTAATTAACTAACTCACAGAGATAATTAGTTATATTTCTGCTTATTTCTGAGTTAATAACAGTAAATATTTACTCACCTTGAGCTGATTTAATTTCTCGGGTGAGAGTTGAGTATTTAGTTTCTGTTTTAGTTTGATTACAACTACTGTATTAAAAGACCGCATATTTTCTAAGCTGTTGTCTAAGTTTTTTACGTAAACCTTAGCCTTAAATATTGGAAAATAGTTCAACAGTCACAATCTCGACCACATCAAGTTTGAGGTATTGCAGGCCCGTAGCCAGCTCACCGTGCTAGGAAGTGGGGGTTAAAAAATTTATTCAGGAGGGACATACAAAGGTTTTTAATAACCTTACAAGTAAGGTTGAAATTTTTCTAGGGGGGCCAAAACTTTTCCATTTGAGCTGAGCTTCCCCTTCCCACTTGGATACGAGCCCGTAAGATTGATATTCCTTCTGTTTAAGCTCTAATTTGATGACAGCTTAAATAATTTACCTTTATGTCAAGCCGTTGTCAATTAAGTGTACACCTAAGCCTTAGCCTTAAATGTGGAAAAACTGCACTGTAAATTCCAATGGTGTTGATTAATCAGTTCAGTTTAGCGAGTCGGTTATTTCTGACTTAATAACAGTCAAACTTTAATTCACACTGAGTTGAGCTGATGATCACGCTGAGTTGAGTTGACTCCGGGTGAGTTGTTTAATTAACTCATAGTGTCAATTGAATCAACTCAACATTCTGAGAGTTCTGACACTTCTAACTCACAGTCTGAGTGATTCAACTCATTCTGAGTTAAAATTAACTCACTCAAATATATACAGTGTGTCCAAAAAGCGAGAATATTTGACTACGGCAGCTTTGTATTTTTAAACCTTTCAATTTCTTAGTAAATATTGTTTGTGTTTCATTTTATAATCAACAATTAAAAACGCCTGAAACCTGTCATGTTTCAATTAATTACCGTTTATTTACGGTTTGCCGTCTAAATACGACATATGAAGACCTATGCATTGCTTTCAGTATGTCGTAAATGTTTAATGCAATATTTGTGTACATTTGGCTTAGATTTGGTGAACTGCTATGGTTTTAGATTTTGGTCCACACGGCTAAAATAGATATTGATTTTATAACTTTTAGCAGGGAGTACATTAAACGGTTATTACACCACTGTCAATTTGAGTGAGTTGATTTTAACTCAGAATGAGTTGAATCTACTCAGAAGTCAGAGCTCTGAATTAGGTTTTTCAGAACTTAGAATTCTGAATTGATTTAACTCATTGTGAGATAATTAATCAATTAGCCCAGAATTAAATCAGCTCGGAGCGAGTTGATGTTTCCTGTTATTAACTCAGAAGTAACCAGAAATAACTAATTCTCTCTCTGAGTTGATTAATCAACTCATCGGAATTTACAGTGCAGGGTATACCGGATATATACGTGTATATCAAGAGTACGACCTTATATATGACTCCGGCAACAAATCGACATCCAGGTCCGGCTCCGGTATATTTTAGCCTGCCGGATGAGTTGTTTTAAAACTTCATATCATTGAAACCATCATTTGTATTTATGCTAACCAGGGTGCAGCCGGAATTCCGGTTCCGCGGTAGGGAAATCCGGTGGAACTGATTTACGGATTGTATACAAAGTCCCAATCGCTAATCTTACCGAATCACCTTAGCAGATAAGGGTTTTTCCGCTAGAAATGGATCCACCGTAAAAAATGGTTTTTCGTTTTTTCTTTAAATTACGGATAAAAATGAAATAATTGAAAATCATTTACTAATTTCGTTAGCGTGGACCTAAGGTTTAATCATTAACCTAACGCCTAAAATCGCCAACATGATCGTTCTGGCACTGTTCAATTCCCCTCGATATAATGGTCAGTCTAATAGAACCCAGCCGTAACGGTAGCATAAGCATATTCCTAAAAGGCGAAGCCTAACCCTACGCAAAGAATTAGTCTAACGCTAAAAGCTTACTCTATTGCAGTCCTGCAGAAAAACGTTCCGTCTCTGATCCTTACATGAGCTGGTGTCATGTGTCCCTTAGTAAGTTTACAATTTAGTTCCACCATATACATCTATAAGTCGCCGCAGCCAATGTAAAGAACACGGGTGGAACAGTATTATAAACATATTCCTAAGCCTAAGCCTAGGCCTAAGCGTAAGAATGAGCATATTCCACCGACTAAGCCAAGCCTAAGCCTAGACAAACAATTAGTTTAAAGCTAAAGCGTACTCTATTGCATTCGCACCGAAAAACGTTCCGCCTTTGATCTTTACATGGGTCTGTCACGGCAAAGAATGTGTTTTTCCGCTTGTCTAAGAAGAGAATCTATTTGAGTACCGCATGCCCCACGGTGAAAATTCAATTTTGCTTCACCGGGCTATCGACTTTTATGTCCGGTGCGGCTGTGTAAGTTCAGCGGAAACGAGCCGATGTGTGAGAAGACACACAATGGTTGCTTTTCGCAAGGTCTCTGCTGGCGTTAAAAGGATACGCGTTCGGTATAATTGAATTATAAAAATTTTACTAAAAGTTTTGAACGTGTAATACCACTGCCTGCGATCAGTAGCCGTATCAACAACTGTGTGTAGCACCGGCTCATGTACAGAACAGGGCCGGAACAGTGGTATAAGCACTTTCCTAAGCCTAAGCCTAAGCCTAAGCCTAAGCTTAAGCCTAAACCTAAGCCTAAGCGTATGGATGAGCCTATTCCTAAGCCTAAGCCTAAGCCTAAGCGTATGGATGAGCCTATTTCTAAGCCTAAGCCTAAGCCTAAGCCTAAGCCTAAGCCTAAGCTTAAGCCTAAACCTAAGCCTAAGCGTATGGATGAGCCTATTCCTAAGCCTAAGCCTAAGCCTAAGCGTATGGATGAGCCTATTTCTAAGCCTAAGCCTAAGCCTAAGCCTAAGCCTAAGCCTAAGCCTAAGCCTAAGCCTAAGCCTAAGCCTAAGCGTATGGATGAGCCTATTCCTAAGCCTAAGCCTAAGCCTAAGCGTATGGATGAGCCTATTCCTAAGCCTAAGCCTAAGCCTAAGCGTATGGATGAGTCTATTCCTAAGCCTAAGCCTAAACCTAAGCCTAATTAAAGCCTAAGCAAAACAATTAGTCTAAAGCTTAAACTGACTCTATTACGGCCCCTCCGGAAAACGATCCGGCCCTGTTCTATACATGGGATGTAGCACCTAACACCAGTTAGTAATAGGTTTACAAATAAGTGAACGCGAACCGTTGTGATACTCAAAGTATGAATAAATGTGAGCCAAATCAAGTGTATGAAAAGAATGAAAGGTCGTAACGTTCCAGTGTGTGGTTTGAAACTTACAACACCTACACTGTAAATTTTTAGTGAGTTGATTTTAATTCAGAATCAGTTAAAATACTTAGTCTGTCAGTTAGGACTATCAGAACTCAGAATTTTGAGTTGATTCAATCCATTCTGAGCTAATTAATACAACTCACCCGGAGTCAACTCAACTCACAGTGAGAATCAGCTCAACTCAGAGTGAACTAATGTTCACTGATAAATCAGAAATAGCCAACTCGCTAGCTGAATTGATTAATCAACTGATTGGAATTTACAGTGTATCATCAACTTGTCGTAAAAGGTGCAGGGTCGAGGTTACGCCTTGCGGGGCCTCCCACCGCATCAATGCGGTTTCGCAAATGATACATAGGCGCTCTATATGTGATTTACTAGAGCGCCTTGTTGTTCATTGAATCCTTTGTACCTTTCGCAGACGCCCTGTTCGAGAAAAAAACAGTCCAATAATTAATCGAGTTGGACATACTTGAACTCTTTCTACAGATTCTATGTTTTAGAGCGTTTCAATGATTTGGAATGGGCAGAATTAGACTTTGCCAGAACGATCGAAATGTTTTGTTGCCGGGGTGAGGCCCTTTGAACGATGAGCCCAACCCTCCTATGGGGGACAGGGCGGCTAGTTTTGACGCCTGACTAAGGTGCTACATATTTTGAGAAAATACGTACACTGCGTATATGTATATAAAATAGGTTCCCAGCAAAGTCGCCGGCGTCTGTTTTTTGTTCAGCTTAGGGCTTAGGCCCTGTCGTACGCGATTAGTGTTTGCAACATTTCTTCCGGTTCTATTTCAAGTGAAGAAATTGGTGTCCGTCCCAGTTATGAAATTAACTGGAACTGCTACCATGCTATTTAGGTGCTGTATTGACCCGAATAAAAGGAGGGTAACAAGAGGTGGGGTATCCGTTTGGAGTGCCAATCGATAGGAGTCCGCATCCCTAAATAGGAGTCTGTGAGCGGATAGAATCCCTAAACCCTAATTTGGGTCCATTAATGTCATTTGTCACTAATTGTAGTGCATAAACTACTCCAGGGCCAAATAAAGTTGAGTTTGAAACTTTAAAGCGTACTTTAGTTTTGAAAGTGCATTCCTAAGTATAACCTACTAGCGTTGAAACTTCATCTAATAATAATAATGATAATAATTAATAATAATAATAATACTCTAGTGACCCGAATAAGAGGGGGTCTCCATTTTGAGTCCCAATCAATAGGAGTCCGTATCCCTAATAAGAGTCCGTAAGCGGATAAAGTCCCAAAATGTCAGTTATTCCTAATTCTAGCGCATAAATGGCTCCAGGACCAAATAAAGTTGAGTTCGAAACTTTAAAGCGTACTTAAGTTTTGAAAGTTCATTCCTAAATATAACCTTGCATTATCGCTCAAGCTATTGTATAGACACAAGACAAATAAACGTTTAATTCAACGGATACTTGCAGTACCGGATATATACCAGTAACGAAGAGTGGCGGAGTGTGGGTTAAAAATAAATAACAATCGGTAACCGAATAACAGTGTGTATTCTCCGGAGATGCCAAATAAATATCAGTCCTCCCTTCTTATTCGTGTCACTACAGTATCTGCGATACTTCAATTGACCATCGTGTACAGCCGGTGCATAGACCTGTAGCGGTTGTACGCAAACTTTGGCTAACTCCTTTAATCTTGGCCACTCAAACAACCAAGCGGGTTTGATGACGCAAATTTGGCGCCAAAAAACCTTTACTAGCTAAGTAAATTTTTAAAAGCAACAGGTTGAATAAATTATCATCCATATTGAGGGCAATTTTTATTTTTAATTTGAAGTTTTAAAGCCGATTGCGGTTACCGCTTTCTCTCGCGAACTGCATCGTTTTATAAAAGCGTCAAATGTCATAATTTTGTGACACCCGTGACTGAATAATAATTGACTTTTTCAATTTGTTGCACGCCGGTTCAAACCTGTAAACGGTCGCGAAAATAGAAGAGATTCGAACCTGTGTCACTTTGTTAAAGAAGTAAATTTAAATAAAACTTTTTTTTTGAATATTTAAATAAAACTGAAAGAGACGCCGCAGATGCCGTGGACAAGAGGCGGTATTTGTCTCATTCACGGATGCCAATGTATAGAACAGGGCCGTAACAGTAGTATAAGCATATTCCTAAGCCTAAGCCTACACCTATGCGTAACATGATCTTATACCTAAGCGTAAGCCTAAGCCTAAGCCCAAGCCTAAGCGTAAGAATGAGCCTAAGCCTAAGCAAAAACTTTGTCTACAGCTTAAGTTTACGCTATTGCAGTCCAACAGAAAAACGTGCTGATTTTTACTTAGGATATCGCAGAAATCATAGCCAGCTGCGAATTTAGGATTTACAAGCGAGAGACGACACTTACTGTATTTTGTAATTTTACCAGTTTTAGTTCGCGTTTAGTTTTTGTGGTGTTTTTTAAATTTACTGGTTCGTCTGAACATTAAAGTCGTTTAAATCGTGACGCAACATGCGTACCTACCATATTTTTCAGCTATCGGCCTAGAAAACATTTTGCAAGCTTTAAAGACACAAGTCGCACGGTAAACACAACAGAGGCTACCGAGGTAATATGTCCTCCCAGCCCTCCTAGAAATGCCTCTGATCACACCACATTTGACACTCCTGCAGTTAATATTGTGTTAATTTCAATAGGATTTCTTTATCTTTTTCTGTTTTTCCTTTTTAGAATTAGAAAAGGCATTTCTAGTTTCATCAAAATTGACTGTAAGGTAGTAAACACCAGATAGTAACCAGATATCTGTTTTGCGTTTCCGGATAAAATCTGTTGTTTGTCTCTGTTTCCGTTACTGAGTATAGACATTTGTATTTTTATACCAAAACTTAATTGAAAATCATTTAACCCTTTCTCACATGAATATTTTCTATTTCCCTTGAGACCTACATTTATGCTAGGATTCGAACTCCAGTGACTGGAGTGGGAGGCGTATACCATCACCACTCAGCTATAGCAGCTTGTCGCTCGAGCCCGAGGGGGCTCTCACGTCTTGTGGTAATTTAGTACTATGTATACGTGTTGCAATTGTTAAACACCTTGCGATATATACTATTTAACGTATATACACTGCGCTGAGTTGCCTACAGGCAACTCATTGTGAGAAGGGGGAAGGTATGCTGAAATTGTTCGATTTGAAATAAAAATAACAAAATTCATCCATAATGTTTAAAAATTTGAGTGCTTTCACTATTTTTCGACCCAAGTATACAACAGGGCCGGTACAGTAGTATAAGCATATTCGTAAGCCTAAGCCTAAGCATATTTACTTAAATATATTTAAGTATAAAGCAGGTTCGGCTGAAAAGTACTGTCGCTGGTTAATACCAGAATTCAACCGGAAGAGGTTTGTCTCCGGTTCCGGAAGACAATAAAAACCGCCGGGTGGATCAAAACTAGGCGGATGCAAAAATTTCTGACAGGGGGGCGGGTGGGCAAGTGTAATGAAACGCAAAAATTGTGATGTAGGGACCTTACCATTTTATCACAAAAAATTCTGCGAGAAAAATTGTTTTTTTTACAAAAAATTTTCTGAGGGGAAAAATTATAAAGTAATTAAAGACCTTATCATTTTAAAACAAAAAATTTCTGAATGGGGGGGCGCAAGCCCCACCAACGCCCCCCCCCTGGATCCGCTAGTGTCGTCCGATGATTATACTGAGTTTAATTAGATTAAACTTGGTATATGCAAAAATTGTAGCGAAAAGTTTGCATGGCTGCGTAGCTCAGTGCTTAGAGCAGCCGACCCTGTAATCCGTACGTCGTACGTTCGAGCCCCAGGGCGCATCCGCAGCAAAATTTTCGTGAAGGGCTCTATATGGTACTGCGTAACTTAGAATTAAAATTTAAATCAAGTTGCGGTTTACGCCTTTAACCCCTTCTCACATTGAGTTGCCTATAGGCAACTCAGCGCAGTGTATATACGAGCTGAGTGGTGCTGGTATACGCCTCCCAGTCCAGTCACTGGAGTTCGAATCCTAGCAAAAAAGTAGGTCTCAGGAGAAATAGAAAATATTCATGTGAAAAAGGGTTAAAGAAATCAGGTGCAGTATTGCTGATAGCAGATATATCCATACTTTATGCGAAAAATCGCTACAATATAGCAATTATAACAGTGGTCAAGGCTTACATTTCTACGTCTACGTTTACTCCAAGTCCTGGCTGTACAGAACCGGCATTTGCAATTATCTGCAAATGTTACATTTGAAGAACAGGGACGGAACATTTGTCTGTGACGAAGCAAAAGAATTAACCTTATAAGGTTTAGAGTGACTTTTTGCTTGTTTTTTTGGCTTAGGCTTAGACTTAGTTACGAGCTATGAGCTCATTCTTACGTCAAGGTTTTGGCTTAGGCTGTAAAAAGATGCTTATACTGCTGTATCACGACCCTGGTCTATATATTGGCCTGAAACTACAAGCATATTTTTAAGCCTAAGCATAAAGCCTGCCTAAGCCATAAGAATAAGTATATATAATTACGAAGGCCAATGTAAAGAACATTGGCAGACCAGTATTATAAGCGTATTCCTAAGCTTAAGCCTAAGCCTAAGCATAAGCGAAGGAAAAAATTAGTCTAAAGCTTAAGCTTACTCTATTACAGTGTCACAGAAAAACGTTCCGCCCCTAATCTTTGCATGGGCCACCTAAGCCTAAGCTTAAGCCTAAGCGTACGAATGAGTATAATTCTAAGCCTAAGCCTAAGCCTAAGCCTAAGCGTAAGAATGAGTATATTTCTAAGCCTAAGCCTAAGCCTACACTCAAAATAATATTTCTGATATTTAAGAAAATATTTCTTACATTTAAGAAATATAATTAGCATGGTGCACTTGAAAAGTATTTCTGTTATAACAGAAAAGTTTTCAAAAAAAGTTTTGAAATAAAGTCTCAAAATAAACGTTTTTTTTGGAAATCTTATCTTAAAGATCAGAAAAACTTTTCAGATATGCCACAGAAAATTCTTTTCTGAATATTAAATTCAGATATACTTTTTTGTGTGTAAGGCACGCAAAAAATTATTCTAAAGCTTTAAGCTTACTCTTTTCTAGTTCCACAGAAAAACGTTCCGCTCCTGATCTTTACGTGGGCCATTCGGCGGAAAGGTCAACCAAGAAGTTGCCATTATTGAATCGGTTTCAATATGAACATCACTATTTCATAGTGGTTTTATTGATTTTAATCTAAAATCAAATTCACACCTGATACCTTGCAAATATACTTGACAGTAAACATTTTCTCACAACGCTGAAAACCGTGTGAACCACGTAAACATTTGTTGACTTCTAGCCGATGAGATAGTTAGCATTTTGTATTTTGGGGCCAGAATATCGTCATGTAAATGTTTTTTTTTGCGAGCGAGCGTAGCGAGTGAGTGTCAGAACTGCACGGTCGGGACGACCCCTTTCTCTGAAGTACTGCGAACCTACGCAGTTGTTGTTATTATCTCCTAAAGATATGGCCACGAACCGCAATGCACGTACTATTGCCGCATGGCTGAATATATCAATTTGTTAACAAAAGTACGTTGACTTGCGGCACTGCTGCCGGACGACAAGTATAGCGCCACATTGAGACGAAATGGCCAAAAAAACAGGGGGGAACAGTGTTATAAACCTATTTCTAAGCCTAAGCCTAAGCGTAAGAATGAGTTTATTCCTAAACCTAAGCCTAAGCCTAAGCGTAGGAATGAGCATATTCTTAAGCCTAAGCCTAAGCCTAAGCCTAAGCCTAAGCCTAAGCCTAACCCTAAAGCGTAAGAATGAGCATATTATCCACCGACTAAGCCAAGCCTAAGCCTAGACCAAAAATTAGTCTAAAGCTTAAGCTCAATACTCTATTGTAGTCCCACAAAAAAACGTTCCGCCCCTAATCTTTACATGGGCCGACGAAAGTACTGCTACTAAGCTCAGCGGTGCTTTGTATATTCGAAAAGTGTGATGCTAAAGACTTGACCAAACTAAAAAATGTTGCAAAAAAGTTTAGCAGCAAGTATCACAAATACTTTTTTCCGTTCCATGATCCACCTTTTATTACTAAATCTCCATGTTCATTACCGGTAGTTGACATAGGTTGAAATTTCGAATAGCATAAAGTTTTATAGCGTCGAAAAGAAATTACCTCATAAACACTTTAGCAGTTACCTTAAACTAAAGAACAGATTACTGTTAGACTTAAAGTAAAGTCTTCTTGGTAATATTGTTTGTACACGTGCCCGCAGCCAAGTCAGGGGGGCGGCAGGAAGACACAGCCTTCACTGAAAAATTTTTGACCCGCGTTTAAAAGTTTCAAACTTAATTGAACTCAAATTGTTGTATGTTCCTCCTGAAAACATTATTTTTAGCCTCCCTGGCAAGGTGAGTTGACTAGGGGCCTGTTTATGCAACTTTAGAAGCATATTTTCTTATAACATTTTTACCTACGGTAAAGTGAAAGACTGTTAGAATACGCGACTTATCACCAGGATTGGGAAATGGATAAACAGATTTGTTTTCAATGATCTATGCTATATACATGAAGTGAATATACAGATATATAATATATATATTATATATTATATATATTATATATTATATATAATATATAATATATAATATATATAATATATATGCGCCGAAATTTCTCAAGAAATAAGCAGAACTTTCCGCACATTTAAGGTTGAAGCTTAGACTCTGGCTGAAACTTTGACTTAGGTACAGACTCGAACAAAGCTGTAAGCTTTATGCTTAGGTACGCCATTTTCGAAACCTAAACCTAACCCTGAGAGCCTAAACTTTCTGGACGTTTACCAGCGCTTCGATAGTTCACAGATAGCGATTCTAAGTATAATTTAATGAAACATCGGTGCATACGTTGACAACGCTTTGAAACTACGAGTGAAATTGTACAAATTAGCCAATTATTTCAATGTGCGTTTATGTTTTTTGAAATTTTCATATCTACAAGGTCGGTTATACTGTGTTGAACAATAGCGCCTGCGGGCTCGTAGCCTAGAGACGGTAGGGGGGCGTAGCCCCCAACCTGGAAAATATTTTATGTCCCCTGTAAAATTTTCAATCTTGTTTGTAAGTCGTTACAAAACCCTTGAATGTCCCTCCTGGAAAAATTTTAGCCCCCTACCAGAACAGCTATTTGTCTCAGTTGGCAACGAAAACGCCTAAAGAGACGCTTATGCGTCATCCACATTAATTTGCGCCCGCTTGTGGAAATCAAAAACGCGTTTTTCAACTTGAGTTTGGAAAAAGGGTAGCAGTGGGAAATTGAAAACACGAAATTTGATCTATAGGTAAATTGAAACATTTTATAAAACGTACTAGGAATTTGACTAGCAATTTTGAATTTCAATTTCCCAATAGCGAAAATAAAAACGACCGCAATGGGAAATTGAAACAGTTTTTAAACTCGAGTGGAAATTTGATAAGCACTTTTAAGATAGTGAAAAGGAAATTGAAAAGTGGTGCTTTACCGCAGTGGGAAATTGAAGACCAGAAATTTGCTTCAATTTCCCACTTGATGCAAGTAAATTGTATAGCAATTGGAATTTGAAATTTTAGAAAACCGGTAACCGGAAATGCTAGCGCAAATTAATGTGGATGACGCATTATAACTGGAAGGTAAATAGATATCTGATTGGATGATGGTTTGTTGAGATGCGGTTTTGAAGGAATTTCATTGGCTAAGTGTGGTTTTTTGGTCGAGTTGTTGTGTTTGACCTGTCCTCGGCAACATAGTAGGGTTTAGACGGCCCAATTGGCAGCCGGTACTTAAAGCTTTTTAAGGATCGACATATATTTGTTACAGCGTCATATCAGAATGTTTAGAACTTACAGTTCTGTGCATCTTTCCTTAAACAAAATGTCACCCTAAAATCTAATGATTGCATTAATAAAACGGTATTAGTCGCAGTTTGTAAACTTAGGTTTAGGCTTTGGCATACTTTCTACCTTACGTCGCCTGGAGCAATTTACTTGCAGCGGCAATGCCAGACGGCACTAAATGCTGTCAATGAGTATACACTGTAAATTCCAATGAGTTGATTAATCAATACAGCTAGCGAGTTGGTTATTTTTGAATTAATATCAGTAAACATTAACTCACTCTGAGTTGCGTTGATACTTTACTCTGAGTTGAGTTGACTCTGGGTGAGTTGATTAATTAACTCAGAACGAATTGAAACAACTCCAATTTCTGAATTCTAATAGTCCTAACTCAGACTCAGTGATTCAATTTATTTTGAGTTAAAATCAACTCACTGAAATTTACATTGTACCGCCACTTTAAATTCTTCAAAAGGCCTTCTAAGTCCAACATTTAGTGCAACAAAAACTTATATTTTGCTGTTTATATCTGTTTATTCCTTTTTACTCAGCTGTTTAACAAAACATTCCGATATTTTGCCAATTTTTCGCGTCAGAAATTTTTTGTGATAAAATGATAACGGTCGCCAAACGTTGCAACAATATTTGTCCTCAGAAACTTTTTTGGGTACAAAATTATAAGGTCCCCAATAAAAATTGCGTTTCATAACATTTACCGCAGCCAGGCCGGGCCTTCATTAAGACTTTTCCGGTTCCGCCTCACAGACACACTGCCACGGCATTTATGCTTGTTTACCGGTTTGCTGATCATCTTGACATCCGTGTTTCAGCTATAAGATTTAAAGAGAATTTGAAATCTAATTAAAATTTCCCACGTTCACAAACCTACTTTATTTTTGGGAAACGTGAAAAACACCCGGCGTTGTTTTGTGTTTAAGCGGTTGTGATTTTACAGAAAATACCATCAAACAATGACAACACAACGCTTCGGTAACCCAATTTGCTAAAACGTATGGTAGACCGCAACAAAGGGTATACATGGCTTACGCCCCCAACTACTTGTTTTGGCTATTTTTTCTAACCATGGCCGCACAGAGGGGTTAGAATTGTTTTACGGATATAAGGTTCTACGATGACCAATAAGCGAGCTTCAACATTGTAAATTGCAGTGAGTTGATTATAACTCAGAATGAGTTGAATCGCTCAGTCTGAGTTGGGATTGTCAGGACTCAGCATTCTGAGTTGATTCAACTCATTCTGACTTAATTAATCATGTTCCTCAGAGTCAATTCAACTCTGAGTAAGAATCAACGAAACTCAGATTGAACTAAAGTTTTCTGTTGTTAACTAGGAAATAACTAAACTTTCCGTTTGAGTTGATTATCTTAATGGAATTTGCAGTGAAACTGTTATAGGTTGGTTATAATTTTTCTGGGGGTAGCGGCTGAAAACCACCCCTTAACTTCCAATGCCTCTGAAACCGTAGGGTAGGATTACTAGGATTCACCACTTCTTCCTGTGAATATTTCGAATAGCCCAAGCTTAAACTTAGCTATCAACTGATTATCTATTGTTTTGGATTATTGGCAGAAAAGTTCATAGCGGAAAGTATTAACTAAACTTGCCTGTTACCTATGATCAATACGCATATCACTGTAAATTCCAGAGTTGATTAATCAATTAAGCTAGCGAGTTGGTTATTTCTGAATTAATATCAGTAAACATTAACACACTCTGTGAGTACGGTTGATTCTCACTCTGAGTTGAGTTGACTTTGGGTGAGTTGATTAATTGACTTAGAATGAATTATATCAATTCAAAATTCTGAGCTCTTGTAGTCCTAACTCAGACTGAGTGATTTGACTGATTCTGAGTTAAAATCAACTAGTGAAATTTACCGTGTATTCTCAAATGTGTCTAGCACCTATCAACAATTTGCAATAGTTTATTTCAAAAGGTTAGACGCCTACGGCATAATTCAGGTTCAAGTATAGCGTTATTCACGCTTCGTTAAGCTTTGCCCATTTACACTGTAAATTTCGATGAGTTGGTTAATCAAGTCAGAGAGAATGACTTATTTCTGGTTATTTATGACTTTTAGTAAACAGTAAATATTAAACCACTCTGAGCTGATTTATATAATTCCGAGTGAGTTGATTAATAAACTCAAAACGAGTTCAAAAAAGTCAGAATTCTGAGATATGAAAGACCTACTTCAGAGCTCATGTTTCGCAGTGAATTCAACTCATTCTGAGTTAAAATTGACTCAATGGAATTTACAGTGATTGCACTGGATTGTTGTACGATCATGAGGAATTTTGAAATCGACAACTTTTACAGTTCGCTTCTGTCAAACCTTATTCGTTACTGTGTATTAAGGTAAATGCTCGCTCTACTGTAAATTCCAATGAGTTAATAACTGATTCTGTGTTGAATTGATTCTCACTCTGAGTTGATTTAATTCCGGGAAAGTTGATTAATTGAATCAGAATGAGTCGTAACAACTCAGAGCTATGAGTTCTGATAGTCATAACTCAGACTGAGCGATTCAACTCAGTCTGAGTTGAAATCAACTCACTGGAATTTACAGTGCTGGTCAGAATATGGCTGCAAGAATTGCAGTAAACATTGCTAATTTGACCTAAGATTTCTAACAGAGTGACTGCTTCAGTCCGCGGCTATCCCACCCTTGCCCGATCAGGAAAGGCCTACACTGTAAAATCAAATGAATTGAATAATCAACTCAGAGAGAGAATTTGTTATTTCTGGACATTTCAATGTTAATAACAGTAAATATTTACTCACTCTGAGAGCTGATTTAAATTCGAGTAAAAGTTGATTAATTAACTTAGAATGAGAGCTCAAACTATTCACAATTTTGACTTGTGAAAGACCTATTTCAGAGCTCAGACCTCTGAGTAGATTTAACTCATTCTGGAGTTAAAATCAACTCACTGCAATTTACAGTGAGCACCCAACACGCTCCGGCAAACGCAACTCCGCCGTGCTATTTTAAAAAATTGTCTCTTTCGGCAGAATTCAGCTTAAACTAGCGTTAATATTCCATCTTCGTACTCGGTCGCTTCGCTTGCAAGTTTTCTTCGATTAATATTTGTCGTACCCTGTCCCATATGGTCCCCTGCTTGGGATGAACTGTTGACCCTCTGGTAGTCACCTTATAAGGGAGCCCATTCAAAAGGCGGGGGCGAACTCTTGGATGCTTCAGCCGCGGCCGTGGTCCACTTTGCAGCAAACTCCTGAACAACCAGCTGATGATACACTGCAAAAAATTGTGAGTCAAATTGACTTTCTCCGAAATAGGCTCTACTTGCCTACACAAACTGAGTCAAATTCGACCCTACCAGAGTCAAATTCAACTCACTGAGTCGCACGTTTAACTGTGGCAGAGTCGAATTTGACTCAGTTTCTGAAGTGCCATACAGCCTATTTCGGAGAGAGTCAATTCGACTTACCATTTTTTGCATCGTAGCGAACCAAAGTTGAATAGTTAAACAATGAAATTATATCCATGGTAAACCGCTAAAGTGGTACTACATAAACACGAGTGTTTTTGGCCCTAAAACGTCACACCCTAACAAACCATATAAACGTTCTCGCTGTTGAGCTTCCAATCAGTTGCCGTTGCCACGATTTCGTTTCATGAGGGGTGACCACGTCAAAACGCCTTTTACTGAGCGAAACAATTTTTGTCATTCTACAGCCTGAACAAGTGCGTATTTTTTTAGAGTTTTCCCGAAAATTTCACGATGACATTTTCGCGAGATATTTACCCGGTGTCGTCGACCCTGTTTCCCGTTTATGGTTTTGTGTTTATTTCAGTTGTGTATACCGTCGGGGGGGGGGGGGGTGGTGTGACTGTAGACACAGGATGTGTACCCTTTGAAATTTGCTAAAAAATCAAATTGAAAAAAAGGCTTCACAAGTCAACTATGCTACAGTTTAGTGGCCGAAAATTTTTCGTTCTGGTTCGCTATGCTTGTTTTGGCTGTGTTTTTTTGCAATTATACGCTGTCGATATGAAATTTTGACTACGTCCCATTGGTTTAACTGCCGTTTGTTTTGATTGAATTGCCATGTCTGTTACGGCATTCTGGTTCATTTAAAGTATGTCATTGTTTGTATCTGTATGGTCAAAAATTAACTGTCACCAAAAAGTAACAAAAATGACCAAATAAAGTTTGTGTCGCTTTTGTTTTGTTTATTTTTACACTGCAAACAATGGTGAGTTAAATTGACTCTTTCCGAAATAGGCTCAATGGGACTACACAAACTGAGTTAAATTCGAGTTCGCCCTACACAAATTCGACACACTGTCAGCCGCATGTTTGACTCAGACGGAGTCGAGTTATGACTCAGTTTGTGTAGTCCCGTAGAGCCTATTTCGGACAGAGTCAATTTGACTCAACATTTTTTGCAGTGCATGCTCACGGCGACCGACAGTGATCCGACGAATCAGAAGATATATACATTTATAATATGTTGACATTCATTGCTTTTTGCGGTCGGTATAACTTTTGACAGCGCAGTAGCATGAGCAAATTCGTAAGCCTAAGTCTAAGCTTAAAACGATAGTCTAAAGTAAGATTAAACCTAAATAAAATCAATATAAAATCTAAGCATGCTCTGTGGCAATCCCGCGGCAATATGAAATGTGCTAAAAATAAAATGGGCCGCTTTGATAATAACTTAGCCTACAGTTTCATAAATTTAATATCATAAAACAAGTGTTTTTTTACCTGCGATATTTTAACATTCACGTTAAAATTACTGTAATGAATAATTTATTTAAAAAAACCCGGCTCAAAATTATGCCGCCCAAAATGGTTTTTAGCGCGCATGCTGTATGTGCGTAAGGCGGCAAAATCAACGCAAAAATCATCATTTGTTATGAGCAAAATAAAGGCATGAACATAGTTTTCAATTGTATCAAAGTGAAGTAGGGCCATAATTATATGGTTTGGCTTGAAACGCCAGCCAACGGACGATATTAGCGTTTTTACCTTCACATTAAAAATTGTCTTGAAATGGCACGACTCTCATACTTTGTTAAATTTTTCAATACAAACGTTTGATATTTCACAGATTAATAGGCGTAAACAACTCAGAAATTTGTGTCTGAAATGGTTAAACCATAAGTCTTATATTCGATAAATTGCTATTGCCAATTTATATATATAACACAAGTTCGTTTTTTCCAGAAATAGTTTTCTTTTAGGTATTCGAGAATTATTTCTCCACCAGTTTTAATGAACTGTATTGACCCGAATAAGAGGGGTCCCCTTTTTGACTAAGAATCAATAGGACTCCGTATCCCTAATAAGAGTCCGTAAGCGGATAAAGTCCTTAAACCCTGATTAGAGTCCATAAATGTCAATTAATCCTAATTGTAGCGCATAAATGACTCCAGGACCAAATAATTTGAGTTCGAAACTTTAAAGCGTACTTAAATTTTAAAAGTACATTCCCAAGTGTAACCTTGTATTATCGCTCAAGCTATTGACACAACACAAATAAACGTTAATTCAACGGATAATTGCAGTACCGGATATATATCAGTAACGAAGGGCGGCGGACCTTGGGTTAAAAATAAATAACAGTCCGTAACCGAACAACAAGGGGGGCACCCTCTGGACAGGCCAAATAAATATCAGTCCCTCTCCTCTTATTCGGGTCACTACAGTATGTAAACAAGTTGCTCTGTTTATGTTCTTAAAAGTGCATATAAATAATCGAATTTCAGAGATATTTCGAGTTGACCATAGACTCCCCCAAACCTACGTTTACGCCTTGGACGTATCTTAGGTTGAAAAATTAGGGAATTTTGGTTAAACATTAAACCTCAATTTTGGAGTCTGTTTTCCTGGCAAATCTTTGGTCTTGTTTTTCAGACATAATTGCATATATTTCAGAAATATTTCTCTTAATCGTTCGTGAAACATGGACTTGAATTTTAGATTTTAGGTGTGAAAAATTTTAGACACATATTTCTGAAAAAGATCAGAAATAATAGACCAGAATTCAAGACATATATGTTGGAAGTCTGTATTAAGACATAAACGTGTTAAATTTCAGACAATATTTCTTGAATACAGACAATTTATTTTGTGTGTAGAATCCTTGCAGACGTTTGACTGAAATGATTAATTTTAAAATTTTTTATGATATTTGAGCTTCTCATGTCCTCCTCTGATGATCCCTTATCCCAATTGTCATTTTTAAAAAACTATTTTTGAAGTCTAAAGTAAATCGTTTCGGAATAATGAAAAAATTTCAATTTAACAATTCATATTTTATGAAGCTGAGTCGAATGGTGTTAAATTTGCCACGACCCGATGATATTATCAGTATGCGGGCTGTGAAGAAATTACTGAAAATCATGTATTTGATCGTACCTGGCGAACCGCTGATCGAATGTTGTGTTAAGACTCAAAAGATGCCGCGAGCGAAGCAAGCATTAAACCAAACACTATGGTTGTACTAAAGCTTAAATGTGTAATTTTAGCTTATTCGTTTTTTCCTTATTTTCCTTTAGCGCGCTGAATTCTGAAACTCATTTTTGGGCCAATGTGAGTTTTAGTGCCGTAACAGTAGATTAAGCGTATTCCTAAGCCTAAGCCTAAGCGTTGCAAAAATGTGTTCCTAAGCCTAAGCCTAAGCGTTGCAAAAATGTGTTCCTAAGCCTAAGCCTAAGCCTAAGCCTAAGCGTTGCAAAAGCGTATTCCTAAGCCTAAGCCTAAGCGTAAGCCTAAGTCTAAGTCTAAGCAAAAAACTGTAGTCTAGAAAGTAAGCGTACTCTTTTGCAGACCCACCAGAAACCGGAACGGCCCTAAAAGTAACATGGGCCTATTTTAGGGTAACAAAAGGTTGACACGTTGCACGATAAGAATAGAAGCAAGCGAGAAATCAGAAGCGCTGGAAGGTATGACACCACTGCCCCTGCCACCAAGGCACTGATCGAACCGCTCCCGCCCCATGTAAAGATCAGGTGCGGAACGTTTTTCCGAGGGACTAGAATAGACAAAGCTAAAGCTTTAGCGGAATGTTTTTGCTTAGCTTAGGCTTAGGCTTAGGCTTAAGTTCACGAATATGCTCATTCTTAAGGTTAAGCTTAGGCTTAGTCTTAGGCTTAACAATATGCTTATAATACTGTTCCGCTCCTGTTCTTTACATCGGCTCCACTCACTATCTCAAACACCATTACTAGCATTATTTTTTCACTTTTTTAAATACTTTATTTTTTTATTTTTCTCTCTAATTGTGTCCAGTCTGTTACTTTTAAGCTAAACAATGCAATTATATCTGGAAACCAGTCATAGGTTTATTTGAAACTTGCATGACCTGTTCTAACATCATTATTGTTAATCGTTTGTTAAGCAAAATGTTTAATCTAAAAATTTAAAATCGAAAAAAATATTACTTTTTCAGTCACGGAATTTAAAAATTATGAAGCGAAAAATTCTGTTAGCCAGCCATCAGAACGGTCGTGAATCGAGCGTAGGCAGGGTTTCGTTTCACGAGGGTAAAACTTCAATCACGACCAGAAGTTGCGAACAAGCGTAGAAAGCGAAAATACATACTATGCAAAAAATGGTGAGTCAAATTGATTCTCTCCAATGCAGACTTTTCCTGACTACACAAACTGAATCAAAATTCGACGCCGCCAGAGTCAAATTCGATTCACTGAATGAGTCGAATTTTCACTCAGTTTGTGTAGCCAGGAAAAGCCTATTTCGGAGAGGGTCAATTTGACTCACCATTTTTACAGTGTACTTAAAACTATTTTTTCTTAGCATTCGCATTCGTAGAATAATGATTAGCATACCGCTGTATTCTTCCGTGGACCTAAGTATGCAAAGATTCATGGACGGAACGTTTTTCTGCGGGACTACAATAGGGTTTTTTTACACTGCTTCCTTTGCCTAAGACTTTGTCTTAGGCCTGCCTTTCACTCATAGGCTTAGGCTTAGAAATATGCTTATACTACTGTTACGGTGCTGTTCTATAAATTGGCCAATCTTTGTATACAAATCTATGATTCTGTAGTCCAGTAGCGTACTGCTACCTGTATCTTAATTGTTTTTTAATTTTGCTTCAAGGAAAATATGCTAATCCTATGTTTATATAGAATTAGTGACAAGCTTCTAACTGCAAAACATCTTAACCCTTTCTCTCATGAATATTTCCTGTCACGTGTAACATTTAATTTCAAGATAGGATTTGAACCCTAACTCCTGGATGGTCTACAGTGCTACATGATGGAGAATGAACCCTCAGTGTAGCTAGAACCTGAGTCGCTGACAATGCCAAGTATACAGTATTGTTCACACTGGTACACTGTTTTAAATTACTTTTTGTGCTCTCTAATAGCTTAAACTAACTTGATTTAAACTTAAGCTAAATCCAACAGTATTAAACTAACCTTCTAGATTAACCTAACCGGCAGGTTTACGCTTTCAGACATTCTAAAATCTTACATATTTATAATTTTTAAACTAAACTTAGTTAATACGTCAACTAAATATAAGATTAACTGAAACTCGAGTTAAGCTTAAAAATGTGTTACTCTAAAAGTGTTAACCCTTTCTCACATGAATATTTTCAATTTCATATGAGATGTAATTTCAAGGTAAGATTCGATCCCTAGTCTCACGGGTGGAAGGCGTTTACGATGACCACTCAGCTTTAGGAGCTTGACGCTCGAGCCCGAGTAGACTCTCACATCTTGTGGAGATTTTGCACTGCGCATATATGTTATAAACGTTAAACACTGCTCACAGTGTGTGTATTTTTCCTTTACATTATTGTATTTAGTTGCTCATAGAATACTCTATGAGTGAAAGGGTTAAGCGTACAATTTCAGTTTAGCTAGTCCATGCAGCAATTAAAATTTTTTACTTAAACTAATTATTTGCAACTTGAATTAAGCTATAATTTAAGCTTATCAGTTTTTACAGAATGATCACTAAAATTTGGCACGAAACCGCTCAATTACATGATATTTTTGATTTAAAATTCTTGCTTAAACAGGTGTTGGGGGGGGGTAAAAAATTTCGCAAAAATACCCGTCTTCAACCCGTTATCATTTTAAATTGCTGATAAATTTTAAAATTAAAATTTATAGTATGTTTAAAACGAGCCATTTTTTGACTCTGTATTTACTTAAGCGGCTGCTGATTTTTATCTCGCTAAACAAATGATTGAAGTTGTACTACATCCAGGGGCATCCTAAGGAGATTTAAGACGGTGTATCCTTAGCCAACGTTACCGGCTTCACAATATCCTGCTGATTTGTAAATTCCGAATAACAAAATCAAACCATTTCGGGTCAATGTTACTTTAAGGGGCGTAACAGTAAATTAAGCGTATTCCTAAGCCTAAGCCTTATCCTAAGCGTTGCAAAAACGTGTTCCTAAGTCTAAGCCAAAGCCTAAGCCGAAGCCTAAGCAAAAAATATATAACCTAGAATCTAAACCTACTCTTTTATAGACCCACCAGAAACCTGGACGCCCCTTAAAGAGTAACATGGGCCGAATCTAAAATCTAAACCTACTCTTTTACAGACCCACAGGCCCCATTTCGTAGTGAACTCCTGCAGTAGAAATTGCACAACTGAAATATTATTTTCTTTGATTTTAAGTAACTTTTTTAAAATTTAAAACACTTGAAAACAGTGAACAAAGTAAAATTTGTCAAAACCAAGAAAATGCACATTTCGAGAAATATTATTTTCATCACCGTTGCACTCACTTTTCTCTCTCTCTCTCACAGGCGAGTTGTGTCTCTCAGTGGGTCAGACGACGCCGTTCAGCGTTGTTCCAGCAAAACTTCTTCCGGCACATATTTAATATTTATTTGTTTTTCTCGAATCGTAAAATTCAAAAAAAAGCAGATGGGACAACAACGGAACGGGTAGAGCAATAAAGACGTAAAAGGGGTATACAGGATATGGCCAACGTAAAGCACAGCGGCGGAACAGTATTATAAGCATATTCCTAAGCCTAAGCCTAAGCCTAAGCGTACGAATGAGCATATTCCACCGACTAAGAATAAGCCTTAAGCCAAGCAAAAAAATTAGTCTAAAGCTTAAACTTTACTCTATTCTAGTCCCACAGAAAAACGCGCCGTCCCTGATCTTTACACGGGGTCCAGGATATATACCCCGGAACTATCGGGTCAGACAATGCACTAGTAAAAGGCGTTACAAATTACCTACCGTCTGTTATAGGTCAAAATTTTAGTTGTTATCTATACTGGTTTGCAAGAAATCGTTATACTTGAGATCGTTTTCCGGATGAGCTATAATAGAGTCAGTTTAAGCTTTAGACTAACTTTTTTTGCTTCGGTTTATGCTTAGCCTTCGCCCATCCATACGCTTAGGCTTACGCTTAGGCTTACGCTTAGGCTTAGGCTTAGGCTTAGGCTTAGGAATATACTTATACTACTGGTCCGGCCCTGTTCTATACATGGGCCCTTGAAGTTATAACCCTCACGAAATGAAAATCAGGCTACGCCTCTGGCGGACACTAAAACGCAAACGGTTTTTTGCGTTATATTTTAATTGCATTATCGACGATATGATTACGTGATAAAAATATATTTTTTTGCTCGAGTTCGCCGCTCGGAACAGAGTAGGGGATGCACTGAAAAATATTGTTTGTTTAAGTTGTGTAAAACAATAGTTAATATGTTCATTTTTGATGTTTGCCTGGGTTGTGCTCCGCGTTGCTAAACGTGGTGTATTTTGTTCAAAAATCACCAAAGTTGACGGTGTTAATTTTTGATTTTATATTTGTTTTTATTTGTGTATCATCATTATATTTATTTTATTGTTCTTTTTTGTCAGTAAAATGAAAATCTCCAAAGGGAGTGGGTGATTTGGTTTAATCATTATTTGATATTTTTATGTGAGGTTTAATTTCAAGCTAGGATTCGAACTCTGGACTGTCGAGTTGGGTCGGTAACCGTCACCACTTAGCTATTGAAATGAGGCACTCGACGGCGCTGTCACGTCTTGTGGAGATTCTGTACTGCGTATACTTGAATAAATTGTAAAAAATTGTACACTGTCGAAAAATAAATAACAGTCCGTAACCAAATATCGAGGGAAACACCTCGCTGGTGAAACAAATATTAGTCCGCGCAGTGATTGGAATTACCGTAGTACACAGTTTGGTCTTAGTTGCTCACAGTACACTCTATGCGAGACAGGGTTACTTTTTAGTGTTTAATAAGAAAAATTTCAACTGAGAACTTGATTCTAGCCCTATTCACAGGTGCATGTGTTTTGCTGCGAGAACTTGCAGCTGCAACTTGTACCTGCAAGTCTGGTCCAAAATCCCGTTCGAAAAACTTCCAGCTGCAAATAACTGATTGCAAATCATAGCTAGGACTTTAGCACACATGTGTGAACAAGCATTGAAGTTCACTGAATTTAATTGCAGCCGCTTTCTCATTGGCTGATGAAAAACTGCAAGTTCTGCGTGGAATTTGCAGCTGCAAGTTTTCGCAGCGAAATCTTGCACGTCTGAATAGGGCTTTATAATTAATATTGCGCGAATATTTCAATTTTAATACTATTCTACTTTCAAACCAGTGAATGCGTCAACAAGTTGCGATATCTGGTAATGCAAATACAACTGCAACTTGCAAACGACTGTAATGCATCAAAACGCTGGAATCGGCAAGAATTGCCAAAATTGCACTTGCATTCGTACACATTGACACATGGCAACAAATGTGTCTTATACGGCATAGTTTTGTTGTTGTTTTGGAGTTTATCAACTGTAGAAACGTCTCAATTAACCACTGGTCGAGGGTGAGTACTGCTTGTACCATCGAGAGTATGAAAAATATGGCCCATATTACTTTAAGGGGCGTCCAGGTTTCTAGTGGGTCGATAAAAGAGTAGGTTTAGATTCTAGATTACATTTTTTGCTTAAGCTTAGGCTTAGGAACTCACTTTTGCAACGGTTAGGCTTAGGCTTAGGCTTATGAATACGCTTAATCTACTGTTACTCTCCTTAAAGTAACATTGGCCAAAAATTCTGTGTAACGCATGTCACTATTAGAAATTTTTTGGTCAAAAATTGGCAAATGTCATATCTTCCTTACAAACTATTAACTTTGTGCGATTGGTACGAATTTGCAAATTTGTTTCACCCTTGTCGCTCATTGAGTCGAATTTGAAACTGGCAGAGTCGAATTTGACTCGGTTTGTGTAATCTAGAAAAGCCTATTTCGGAGAGAGCCAATTTGACTTACCATTTTTTGCCGTGTATAGACAAATATATATATGGTTGAAGGTACAAAGAGGGGACCTGTAAAAATTAGCAAACAACAGCTCGACCATTAGCGTATGCAAAAGCAAATATACAGAGGGTTAATTTTGGTGGTTCTCACACCTTGAAATATTTTGATCAATAAAAGTTACTGATGTTATACGCTCTCGAAATAAAATATATTCCCCAGCGGTGTGGTATTTTCGGAAAAAATTCTACAGGAAAAAATCAATTTTTTTATTTTTGTTCATTTTTGCCCGAAAAAATGGAAAAATGAAAAAAATCTATTATTTGTCTGAGTGATCGGTTAGCACACTCTTAGTCGGTGTTTGCCCAAAAATGGTTGCATTTGGAACCTTTTTGCATATTTGAGCCTTTGATGTCAGTCCGTGATCATTCCATGCCCAAATCTGAATTTTTGAAAAATTCGTTTTTAAGGCCACAAGGTCAGCCCCTTGGGACCAACAATTTTTTTCAAAAAGTTGGAAACATTATATATCATTTGATGCAGTTTGCAGAGCTGAGTCGAGTGGTGTTGAACTTTCTGCAAACAAAAGTCTACTTAACAAGTTGTTGTGAAAAAACTGATTTGGCGCGCTGCCAGCGCTCATGGTTCGGCGCAAATTTAGTTTTTGACAATACCTCGTTAGCCAGACGTTTGATTGGGTAACATATAACAATATTCGTCTTAGCTCGGCAACCTGTGTCAAATGGTGTATAAATTGTTTAATTTTTCGACGAAAAATTTTGGTCACAATGGGAGAATTTGGGTCCTTAATTTTAAAATTTAAGGAGGTCATCACAACAATAGAAACTCATTAGTGGAGCGAGCTAAACAAGTCACAGTTGTTTTTTGTAAGTATATATTAAATCCCAAGACACTTTTGGGTTTTTTCTGACATCAAAGCCTCTCAATTGCAGCAACCTCGCGACCAAAGCGAGGATGAAGCTAGACCTATTTCTGTGTTAAAAAATGCGGTAAAGGCAAGCTTTCAATTGTGAGCGCAATAACTTTGGCTACAAATGTCGACGAAACCTGGCGAGCGACCCGAAAGAGATACACATGTAATTTTACATCAAATCTCGGGGCAAAGCTTCAATTCAGAAATCCATTTATATATTCATAAGCTGCAATTTTCACTCTTTTCGGACATATAATGTGTCCTAGTGGACATTTACACTTGGTTAATGTTAATGTGTTGCATATAAATTAGCTACATGTCATATAAAAACGTTATTTTATATCATATTCAGTTGCAAATTGAATTTATGAATCGTTTAATATTTTCCCATTTTTTTCATTTTTTTACCTTCTTCGAAAAAAATGAAAAAACCCGGAAAAAATCGTTCAGCTCTGAAGTATTCCTCTATGCTTCCGGCATTTATAGTTTTTTTGTTTGTTTAAGACAATCTACCGTATCGGAAAACATTACTCGAATTTTGAACGAATTGGTTAATGTGAGTGGACCGAACAAATACGATAAACGTTTGCGGCCAAATTACGGAGGTAAACCCGTGTTTGTTTGTTTGTTTGTTTGTTTGTTGATTTGTTTGTTTGTTTGCTTGTTTGTTTGTCTGTTTGTTTGTACGTTTGTTTTTTGATTTGTTTGTTTGTTTGTACGTTTGTTTGTTGATTTGTTTGTTTGTTTGTTTGTTTGTTTGTTTGTTTGTTTGTTTGCTTGCTTGTTTGTTTGTTTGTTTGTTTGTTTCTTTGCCTGTTTGTTTGTTTGATTCATTGACTGTTTGTTTGTATGATTATTTGTTAGCTTGATTAATTGTTTGTTTGTATGATTATTTGTTTGTTTGATTGATTGTTTGTTTGTGTGATTACTTGTTTGTTTGCTTGTTTGTGTGTTTGTTTGTTTGTTTGTATGTTTGTTTGTTTGATTGATTTTTGTTTGATAGATTGCTTGCTTGCTTGATTCATTTAATGTTTGTTTGTTTGTTTATTTGTTTGTATGTTTGTATTCACTTTGTTCAACCAAGTATACTGTGGCAGGTATCAGAAAGTCCGCCCACCAGTAAATATATACAATCAAATACGAAAATTGTGCAAAATTTCTAGTTTCATCCGCCTATTTCTGCAATAGTTGCACCAACTGTTTACCCGGTACTAAACGGCATTCTTGTTAAAAAAGAATTAATAAATGGAAATATTAACAAATTAATTTAGAACATTTTCTCAAATTATAATTATTTTATTTATTAATTTGAATAAATTTAACTTTATTTTTGTATTTTTTTAGGTGAACCAGTTGATGTTGGTATTACAATTCACGTATCTTCAATTAGTGCCGTCTCAGAAGTGGAAATGGTAAGTGTTTATTGTATCGGTTAAAACAGCGAATTGGTTCATTTTAAAATATATCAAATAGTATTTTGAAAACCGTTCTAAAATATTTACAACACATATTTCTTTGAAAATTGCCGCAAGCAAAAACAGGAATCAACTCCCGAGGGCGGTGTCAATAATACTGTTAGACGCGATTTAAAACTTAGGAAGACAAAAAAGTTGAAATCAACCAGGTTTTCAACGGAATTACGATTCAGGTTGAAATTCTCCGCAATCAAGTTGGAATTTCATGGCAGCGTCACTGTTCCGACTCCAGTTCCGAACGAACACGATTTCGATTTCCGTTGTGTATCTTTTTCCGTTCCCATTATTTCAAGGTTATTGCTTAATAAAAACAACGAAAATGTTCGAAAATCAGCTACAAAGCCGCCTTATTTTGTGTGACCATCACAACGGAAAACTAAATACCAAGCACAACAAACTGTATATACAGCGATATTAAACCCAAACCCGACAAAATTCAAGCTTAAAATTCCGATTCCGGTTCGAATATAAAACTTGAATTTCGACTCGAAATCCGGTTCCGACGAAATTTTATTCCGGTTGGAACCCTACCATGTATTCACCTACCGTAAAGTGCTGGATTTATCAGTGCCGATTTGGCTACTATTGTAATTTTTGTTACAGGACTATACGCTTGACATTTATCTGCGGCAAATGTGGACCGATCCACGGCTTCAATTTGACGGTATCGATGGAGATTTGACCATCGGCGTTCATTACATGCAAAGCATTTGGGTACCGGATACATTTTTCCCGAACGAAAAAAAGTCATTTTTCCACGAAGCGACCACGCACAATTCATTCCTACGAATCACGAAGAAAGGCGCTGTGTTAACGAGTCAACGGTAGGGTCGTATATTTTTGCTCAATTATCTAAGAGATGTATTTCGTTTGTCTGTGGGACTGCAATAGAGTAAAGCTTGAACTTTACACTCATTTTTTTTACGCCTACACTGTAAGACTAATTTTTATGCTTAGGCTTCGGCTTAGGAATACGCTTAGCTGATGAACCAATGCGATACAATCAAAATTTGTTACTATACAACTCTCTGAATGATGTTAAAAATGTTCGGATTGGGGGACGCAGAATGTTGCACAGATAACGACGCCCCACCTTGCATTCCACGTTTAGTTGCACTCCCGGGTTTCAGTGGCGGATCCAGATGCTCCTGGCGGATCCAGATGCTCCTGGTGGAAGGATGCACAAGTGGAAAGGGTTAAGTTTTTGCACATGTTCATACATATTTTTACGCATATAAAAACATCCATAAGTCGCACACAAACTTGTACCTATCGTTATAATTTGATTATTTTGTCTTAATATCATGCGTCAGCGCAGTGTATATACGGTAAATAATATATATCGCACCGTGTTTAACAATTGCAACACGTATACATAGTACTAAATCACCACAAGACGTGAGAGCCCCCTCGGGCTCGAGCGTCAAGCTCCTATAGCTGAGTGGGGTGGTATACGCCTCCATCTCCAGTCACTGGAGTTAGAATCCTAGCATAAATGTAGGTCTCCGGGGAAATTGAAAATATTCATGTGAGAAAGGGTTAAATTGAAATTCCTCGGTACGTAGATACACACGATCCTTAATAAACCGTGAGCCATATTCTCAAATATGTATAGCACCTACGGTGAGTTGATGATAGCTCAACGAACTGCTACAGCTGCGAATCTCATCATTGAAACAAAAATAAACAAATAACGAAAAAATACACTAATTTAGAAGCATTTTGTTGTTACCAAGATACTAAAGCAATCAACTGTGATGATAGGCGCTACACACATTAATCAATTGACTTGCATCATCTGTGTTTTTGTCAAATTTTCAGATTAACCGTTACTGCAACTTGCCCAATGAATTTACACCTGTTTCCACTTGACTCACAAGAATGTACGCTTGAAATCGAAAGTTGTAAGTTTTTCTATTTGTTATCGTTTGAAATGTGCAAATTCACCCGCACTGCACTGGACTTCGACTAAAAATTACATCTAACTTTTTTGACCTAATTCTCGCCCTACTAATAAATATTTAGATACAGAATAACTTATTTATTTTTTATTTTGTTGAGTGACCTAAATTTTAACTGGCTAAGCTCGTATTTGCCAGACACCATTAGACGGCCAATCCAAGCCTGTGTTCCTAAGACGGAGTTCTAAAACTTGATTTTAAATTTACGTTGAATTGAAATCCAATTTTCTCAGGCGAAATTGTAATTCTGTTGAAACTTAGGAAACTGGCTATGACATTATTTGGCAACTAAAATAAAATGTTCTTTATCAATACCTCATGTACGGCGTCCGGACCTGCCTGCTCAAGGAAATCCTAAACCTAAACCTAAGCGTAAACATAAGCCTAATCGTAAGAATTAGCTACTTCTTAGTCACTATAAGTTCCTCACTCCCTCATTTGGCAGGTCTCTATTCCTGACATTGGCCATATTAATTAATATCCAACGCGTTTCGTAATTACTAAACCGGAATTTATTTAATAAGCATGCTAAACATAATACGCACCGTCAGACAATACCTACCAAAGACCCGTAGCCAGAGGCAATCCAGAGGTTTCGGTGCTCTAGATGAACTTTAAACCCCCCGAAACATTTTCGTCTCCTGCGTACGCATGTATTATGAAATCAACTGCATGGTTCGCCAAAAATGGATTCAACCCCGACTAGCATATTGAGCTGGCTACGGATCTGAACCTTACGTACACCGTATCACAATCTGAACGTGCACTGTAAATTGTAATGAGTTGATTATACTCAATTCAGAAAGCGAATTAGTTATTTCTCGCTATTTCTCACTTGATAACAGTAGATATTAAAACTGACTCTGAGTTGATTTTTAATTCCGGGTGCGTTGACAAATTAATTCAGGATGAGTTGAATCAATTCACATTTTCTGAGTTTTGAAAGACCTAATTCAGAACTCAGACCTCTGACTGGATTCAACTTATTTTGAGTTAAAATCAACTCACTGGAATTTACAGTATGACTGGTGTCACTTGTCAAAATTGTGAATAGTTTCACGCAAGATATAAATTTTGTGGCATGGTGCACTCATGTTATAAAAACGTCCATTTTGTATTGTACGTTGTGCTTTTCATACCTTATTTGTTCACTGTAAATTCCAACGAGTTGATTATTCAACTCAGTGAGAGAATTAGTTATTTCTGGTTATTTCTGAGTTAATAATAGTAGAGTAGATATCAACTCGCTCTGAGAGCTGATTTGATTCCGGGAGAGTTGATCAATTTAACTCAGAATGACTTCAATCAATTCAGAATTCTGAGTTCTGAAATACCTATTTCAGAGCTAATATTTCTGAGTGGATTCAACTTATTTTGAGTTAAAATCAACTCACTGGAATTTACAGTGTTTGTCAATGTGTGGCACAACAGGTTTACTAACATATTAGCTTTATTTTGTTTCGTATCGAAAAATTGACTACTTTTGCTTATTTTAGGCTAATATGGCTATTTCACAAACCTATACTTAGTATTTTTGGCTTTAGTACATTTATCACGCCATAGATGTTTCCAAATATTCAAATGTTGGCATAACTAAAGTTTAGGCTCAGGCGTTAATAGCTTGGGACGGTTTGGCAACTTTACAAAAGTATTATTTTTAATTATTTGCAGAACGTTTAAATAACATATCTGCAGTGCGATACAAGATCCTATAAGTCTAATAGTTTTAGCATCGCTTACCCTCGGTTACTTTTGACTTATGATACAAAATTGCCAGACGAATTTCAGAAGTCTTTTGTCGGGACTTGAGGCGACAATTTGACGCACGAGCGCATCGTTTGAAGCGCAAACTTTTGAGCTGCGCACGACTGCAATACAACTTCAACACGAGCGCGTTAGCACTAGTGTTGCACTAATTGCACGTGTAGATTTGCTTAAAAATTTATGCATTCAACGAAGCTCTCGCGTGCAATTCTTGCGCCGTATTGTTTGGCTTGAAATTGCACACTTGAAGCATCGTTACGGCGTGGATGCAAATCTATAATTGCAAGGTCGTGCAATGATCTATTACATATATTTGAACCTGCAATATTACGCAGATTAATTTACAAGAAATGTAGTTTCTATGTATTTTGAATGTTTGCATATAAAACTTTTATTTTTGCTAATGGCTTGCAATTTCTTGTAACGTAATTAATTTATTTGCTTCTTCGATGTTGCAGTTCTTTCCATTCTATTTCATTATATATATACATATATATAAATATATATAAATATAAATATATATATATTTATATATTTATATATATATTTATATATATGTATATATATTTATATATATATCTTGAACCAGGAAAACAAGGATTGTGGTTTTAACGATTTAGAATATTTCAGGATACGAAACCAATTCTTTTCACTATAAACGTGTGGAGTTGTGTTCTTGGTTGATATTGGAATTGAACCGTCAAAATAATTTTTTGCCTGGATTAGGCTTGGTAATAGACATATCCTTACGCTTAGGTTTAGAAATTTAGTTTTATACTGCAGTTACTGCCCTGTTCTATACACATTGAATGATATCGGTTACAAATCTAATTAAAATTACATAGCTAGTGTAATTTTAAAACTAATAGTTTGCGTCTGCTCAAATTTGAAATTTCCGTAGTCTTTTAAATTCAGTGTAAAGCATTCATGGATTATAAAACCATGATTACAAGTGAAAGTTGTTTTTGCAGCTGCAAATTTTGTACAAAATCAGAAATGGAAATATTACTAACTGCAAATAATAACTTGCAACAAAGTCGCATGGAAACAACTTATTTGTCGTTCGTTTTGCTTCACTGATTTATTATTAGGTCAAGAAAACTAAACTAGGGCCTATCTCCGAATGAACTTCGGTGATTGGAGGATTGTTTTGATGAAAAACTGTAAAGACGATTCCGATTGGTGCGCAGGAATAGCTTTTAACCAATCATATTTCAGTGAAGCATTATTAACGCATTACTAAACCATACTAACAGTATATTAACGCAAAATGTTACAGGTACATTCAGGGTGCAACGCGGAGCTGAAAAATACCGGAACCGGAGGTCAACAAATTTTGCCGGAACTGACGCTGGACGAAGCGAAATTGTTTAGTTGAAACAATGTTTAGTAAATATCTGTTGGGTTTTAGGCTTACGGTTTTCCAAATTTGGACAATTATCCATTGAAAGTTGTACCAAAATTAAAAGCAAACTCGCTGAACGAGTCGGTTTTTGTAATACTTTGTGAAACCGAGAAAAGTTTAGTCAGCAAAAATTCTACCGGATACGCAGGTTGATTCTCAGCCGGATCCCGGAGGCAGACGTCCAGTTGTACCCTGGTACTATATCCTTAATGATTTCACAATTGGGTATGTGTTCAGTGCCGTGTGTGTTGTATTTTTGTTAAAACAAGTGGTAAAAATAGAATACGGTTGTAGTGAAATAGGCGCTTTGCAGAAATAACAGGATTAAGGTAAGAATGACATTTTACATTTAGTATAGGCTTCTTGCTAGACGTTTTTCAATGTCAGTCCAAACCTAGTGTGGGTGTATTGTAAAAAGTATTAGCTATGTATATTATTTCTATTCATTTCAAGATAGCTAATATGACACAAAATATGGCGTCAATTTTTGAAACGGATCAGGACTTTCGTTATTTTTTCACTTCAATTCACAAACACCGACGGATATTTAGACTCAGACACAAAAATGTTCTAGATTTTATTTTAATTAGCAGTAAATTATTAAAGAATTTAAAAAGTATACTTCCTTCAAATTTAAGCTAATTTCAGTGAAAATAAAACTGCAAAATCCCCTTGTTTTTGCACGCATCAAACATTCAGAATTTCGGTTTTCAACTTTTAAACCATTAACTTTTTCAATAAATGTTCACCAGAATTTAAAGTGAAAATATTTCGCTTATTTAAAAAAGAATGCAATTTTTGTCACAAACATCAAAAAAACCGTGTTTTTTTCAGTTGAAATTGTGTAATTTTTAGACGGATACTCAACTCGCGATATCATATATTTTTGGAGCAAACAAGGACGATCGGTGACCAAAGGCAAATTCAGTCTACCTCAGTTCAACATTAGCAGCTATTACATCTACGAACATACCATTGAGCTATCGACAGGTAAACATCTAACCCCTTCCCACGAAAAGAGCCATCGACACGTGAAATTCCATTTTGAAAACAAACTCGCTAAATTTCACGTCTTCATCATTTTATCAGCCCATGTTACTTTAAG
>JASANG010003529.1:0-35862 GCA_030248215.1 Enoplolaimus lenunculus
TAGGCTTAGGCTTAAGCTTTGGAATATGCTCATTCTTACCCTACGTTTAGGCTTAGGGGTAAGCTTAAGAATATGCTTATTCTTACCCTACGTTTAGGATTAGGCTTAGGCTTAGGGGTAAGCTTAGGAATATGCTTATTCTTACCCTACGTTTAGGCTTAGGCTTAGGCTAATATGCTTATATTAATGTTCCGCCCCTATTGTTTATATTGGCTGAATGACATTTTTTTGCTTGGCTTAGGTTTAGGCTTAGGCTTAAGCTTTGGAATATGCTGATTCTTACCATACGTTTAGGCTTAGGCTTAGGCTTAGGGGTAAGCTTAAGAATATGCTTATTCTTACCCTACGTTCAGGATTAGGCTTAGGCTTAGGGGTAAGCTTAGGAATATGCTTATTCTTACCCTACGTTTAGGCTTAGGCTTAGGCTAATATGCTTATATTAATGTTCCGCCCCTATTGTTTACATTGGCTGAATGACTTACAAGCAAGGTTGACACTTTTCTAGGGTGCGCCCCCCTCTGGCTACGGGGTCGCTGGGCGCCCTGCTCCGGTTTAGCTATGAAACCGTTCTACGGGTTTGTAACACAAAAACAATGATATATTTTCAAAGCTTGAGATGCAAAGCATACCACAAGATATATATATCGTATATATTACAAATATGTATATGTGTCAACAGGGTATAAATGTTAGCTGTAATATGTTGATATGTGTGTAAAAGTGTGAGTTCGATAACCATTGGGCCAAAACTAATGATTTCATGGTGAGCCAAGTCCCATAACCATTATTTCTTGGCTATTCATGATATACACATTCCAGGGTGGGAATTCTACAGGTTTTTTTGTAGTTTTGCACCGCAGAGTATTCTTGTATCTGACCCTCGATTTGGTTATAATTCAAAAAATGTCAGTGGTGGAATTTTTGTCACTTGCGCAGAAACACAAATTTTGTTGCAGAAAAACAAATTATTTTATGCAAATTCCACAATATCATGGGTACACCAGGTGACTTTTGACGGAGTAGTGCGCTTCAGAGAAGACATTGAGACCGATTTAGGATATTCCTGTGGTGGACGATACACTGTAAATTCCAGTGACTTTCATTTTAACTCAGAATGAGTTGAATACACTCACAGATGCCTGAGTTCTGAATTAGGTTTTTGAGAACTCAGAATTTTGAATTGATTTAACTCATTCTAAGTTACTTAGTCTACTCACCCGCCGAGCAAATATTGTTACATTGTAATACTACAAAATGAGTCTAAAACAGGTAAAATTTTTTAAGTCGCGGCGTATCTTTGATATATTTTTCAGCTTTTCCACCGGAAAACTCATTATGAGCAACAGATGAGCCATGTGTATGCACTGTGAATACCAGTGAGTGGATTAATTAACTCCGAACACGAATTAGTTATTTCTGGTTATTTCTGAGTTATATAACGATAAACGTTAACTCATTCTGAGCTGATTTAGTTCCGAGTAAAGTTGAATAACTCTGAACGAGTTCAATGACTTCAGAATAGTTCTGAATGACCTAATTCAGACTCAATACAACTCATTCTGAATTAAAATCAATTCACTGGAATTTTACAGTGTGGCAAAACTATCTGCACGGCACAACTGCACTGCAAAAAATGGTGAGTTAAATTAACGAAATATGCTCTACGTTACTACACAAACTGAATCAAATTCGACTCCGCCAGAGTCAAACGTGCGACTCAGAGAGTCGAATTTGAATCTAGCAGAATGGAATTTTCACTCAATTCGTGTAGTCCCGTATTTCCTATTTCGGAGAGAGACAATTTGACTCCCTATTTTTTGCAGTGATGGTAGACAGGATACATTCCACGTCCTTCTCAATCCGTCATTAATGACAGGTGTCACCGATAGGAACCAAGAACGATTGTAAGCAACCGTTAAATCATATGTTGAACCCTATGGAAATAAGTTTGTCGATACTCAATTGAATTAGGACGGTCACCAGACCGAGTTCGCGATGCCGTGTTTAAAGGCACAATAAATGCCACAAGACACCCGTTTAAATTTTAATATAATTTCTGAACGTATGGCTAAACTAAATTCACTTTCTAAATAAGCTAAGACTTTACTTTTGAGCATAAACGAAATCGGGAATGTGAAAAATAAGCGAATGCAGTATACAAGCTTAATTGCTACCAAAAACATTAACTCTCGCCATTGGATAAATATTGTCTTTAAAGTTTAAGCATACGCTTACACTGTAAGTTCCAGTGACTTTGATTTTAACTCAGAATGAGTTGAATCCACCCACAAGCCTGAGCTCTGAATTAGGTTTTTCAGAGCTCAGCATTCTGAATTGATTTAACATATTCTGTCGAGTTAATTAACCAACTCACTACGAATTAAATCAGCTTAGAGTGAGATAATATTTATTAACTCAAAAATAACTAATTTTCACTCGAAGTTGATTATAATGAACTCATTGGAGTTTACAATGTATGTTTGGGTATTAGTGTGCTGTTTCTACGATATATACACTATCTAAAATGTTTCAAAACTAAAAAATATGAATCGGCAACTTTCCACATAGGCGCTATTTTGAAATGAGCTGACTACTGTGTCTCAAATTTCATATCGCAAGAGTGACAGTATTTTTTCCCTCAAAAATTACCTTCAAATCCAGTTAAATATGCGTTACTCATCTTCAAGTTTATAAATACACACTTCAACTTGTCGAAATGTTACAATATTTTATGTTTTCATTTATTATACACTGTAAATTCCAGTGAGTTGATTAATTAACACAGAGAGAGAATTAGTTATTTCTGGTTATTTCTGAGGTAATAAAAAGTAAATATCAACTCACTCTGAGCTGGCTTACTTAAGTCCGAGTGCGTTGATCAATTAGCTCACACAATGTAAGCTCCAATGAGTTAAATAATCAACTCAAACGGAAAGTTAGTTATTTCTGAGCTAATAACAGAAAACTTTAGCTCACTATGATTTTCGTGGATTTTTACTGTGAGTTGAGCTGACTCCGGAAAATATTGATTAATTAGATCACAATGAGTTGAGTCAACTCAGACTTCTGAATTCTGACAGTCCTAACCCAGACTGAGTGATTCAACTCATTCTGAGTTAAAATCAACTCGCTAGAATTTTTACTGTACAATAGTTCAATGAAGAGTGGATGGCCACGTTTGAACAAGAGTATGCAGCTGTCTGGTACCAAATGTACCAGAATTCGTTGTGTTTTGCCTTACTCCCCTCACTTTTTTGGGGGGACGATATCACATGTAATACACATGAAGCTTATGAAGAAAACTTAACTTATTTTTAAGTATATAAATGAAGCACTTTTTTCAATTTTTCAATTTGCATTTTATGTATTTTCTCTGTTTGAACGAACTTAACCACCCCCCCCCCCCAAATTAGGGGGCTGTAGGCCAAAAGCAAAGTACGCTAGGAACATTCTTTTGTACACAGAACGTACCCATTTACACACTTGTATCAAAAAGAGTCATTATCGACTGTTTAGTTCAATAAATTCTGAATTCTGAGTTCTGAAAAAAGACCTAATTCAGCGCTCAGACTTCTGAGTGGATTCAACTCATTGTGAGTTAAAATCAACTCACTATAATTTACAGTAATAGATAGGCTTATGCGGAAAAACTTTCAAAATCGACTCATTAGATTTGGCCAACCATATACGGCGCACAAAATAGTACAGGGTTCATACCCCCGTTTTTCCTTGAAATTTTTTACTTGGAACGTTTCGGACAAATTAGTATATATTATGCTGAATCCAATACAGCAATCTCTTAAATATATAAAAAGCCCTATTCACAAGTACAAGTTATTGCTAACCTGCACGCGCAACTTGCATGTGCAAATTCGGTCACAAAACAGCTTTGAAGTTTAAAAATTCATTCAACGAACTTGCAGCTGCAATTTATTAATGATGAATATACACCAAGAATTAATTCATAGGTATGAATATCTTTGCAAGTCGACAAATTAATTACTTATCATTGGCTCAACTGATAATTTATAGCTTACGTTGGGTATTTATTGCTGTCGTCTGCCAATTATTCATATAGATTCATGTGAAAATTCAGAATGAAAATTAATGTTTCTTTTCAGATGCTTGCCGCTTCAAGTATTTCGTGCAAGTTGCAGCTGCGAGTTCTCACTACAAAAACTTTTTAACCACGTGTTAATATGGCTCAATGCAACGCGCTCACGTGTCAAACAACCATATCGTTAAACCAGATTCTGCCAATGATTGCCGACAAATTGTCTATCGATAAAATTACACATTACAAGTTGTCAGTCGACGAGTTGCCGGACGACCAATTGTCGTGTGACACCAACGGGCACAACATCCAAAAATACAAATATTCACACTAAAACACAAATACCGTTGATCTAAAAACTGTATTTGGTACCGCTCAACATTTATATTTGAATGCTTCAAAAACTGGTGATAAATTCGGGCAGACTCTAACGCGCGTATTTTTACTAAATAAAGTTTTCCAATAAAAATACATAGCTACCCATGCTAGCTTTGAAAACGCGTTCAGTTTTATGGTAGCGGTCAGGGTGCTTTTTTTTCGACACTATGTGACAATCGTATACAGTCACAATTCACACTTTGTCGGTCGGGTTTAGCTTGTGCGTCGGGACCGAATCAAACAGGAGGGATATCAAAATATACCCCCTCAAAATTTGTCAAGAAACGAGAGAAAAAATATGCAGCACAGGCGTTAGGATAACCAGCAGAAATTAATACTGTTGTCTCGTTTGTTTCACTCGCTTGTAAATAACTCGAAGTTTACCCGTGTGTCATGATGCAACCCCTGCCTGCGTTGCTGGCTTATGTACGCCTTGAGTTTTTCGATGTTTTCATAGAGATGACAGTCTGGCTGGGCTGTTTAAAGCAACAAGTACGCATCTCTTGGAGGCCACAAAGCTTTTATACACCACAGTTGAACGTCAACCATTGTTGGAGCCGGCAGCGGTTCGTTTTTGAGGTGTCGGTTGCCATTCAAGTTTACACTTTTGGATTTAAAGTGTGAGAAAGAATGAAAATTAGACAAATTTAACGCCAATTTTTTTGTTGATCTTTTTTCGCTGCTACTTTGCGTTGCCGTAGCGGCGCCGCGCGGTTTTAGACCAAAATCCGTATACGCGGCCTGAGAGCAACTTGTGTAGATTCACAAGCGTAGCCTTTCATTTTGGAGACGAAATCACTTTACTCTGTTTCGACGATTGAGCGAAGCAAGCGAGAAATTTCATATCGTTAAACTTTTTTTGATCTCAGCTTTGGTGTTTTTTTTCGTTTTTCAAGGAATTTCAGAAACCAAAATATATCCCTATGGATACAGACGTCTTTGCGTGGTGTGTCAGGTTGGGATTCGTTGAAAACTGACAAATAAACACAAAATGTTGGCATGTATATTTTATTGTTGTCGCCTCTTAAATTTTTAGGCTTCAAACCAGAACAACCAAACGCAGCCAGTAGTGACTGGTACTATTGGTATGAAACGCCTGGGTATGGGGCCTTTAGTACCGTGGCATCACTCGCTCCAAGGGGCATCACCCAGACCTAAGCGACCTCCGACAATTATCAGAACCAAAATTTTTCCACTATGATTTAGTATTACAATTGCGTTTGGTTTGTCGTTCGCTTCGGTTGTGAGGTTGATTTTAGTTTCGGCACAGATTTTCTGGCTCGAAATTCCTGATTTGCCACTGTATCACCCTGCCGTTTCGGCCGTCGTTTTATTGCTTATGGTTCGCTCGCGTCTCGTGGGTCGCTTTTTTTATAGTTTTCAGTTACAAAAAATACACGAAAAGTTGCACAAGTAATTATTAACCCCTTCTCACATTAAGTTGCCTATAGGCAACTCAGTGCAGTGTATATATGTTAAATAGTATATATAGCACCGTGTTTAACAATTGCAACACGTATACATAGTACTAAATCACCACAAGACGTGAGAGCCCCCTCAGGCTCGAGGGTCAAGCTCCTACAGCTGAGCGGTGATGGTATACGCCTCCCACTCCTGTCACTGGAGTTCGAATCATAGCATAAAAGTAGGTCTCAGGTTAAATACAAAGTATTCATATGAGAAAGGGTTAATTTTAGTACCAAATGGTAAGTTTACAGTGACCTCTTTGGACTTTGGAAAGGTTTTGATATTTCGTTCAATGTTAGATTGATACAATTTGAACTTGGTTCAACATCGACCCATAGCATCGATTTCGCAGCTACCGTACTCGTTGCCCGAGGGTGTAGCACCTGGGGGTAGTATTCAAGCTTGTTTTAGTTCTCGTTCGCTTCGCTTCCGAGTTTGCTTCTGTCATTATATATTGTGCCCCTGCGGTTGGCCCCTGAGTTCACCGTCAAAAGGACCGCAACTTGCAAGCAGATGACGGGAAGCTTGCGCTTAGGTTTATATTTACACTGTAAATTCCAATGAATTAATTAATCAACTCAGACGGAAAGTTAGTTATCTCTGAGTACATAACAGTGCACTTTAACTCACGTTGAGTTGATTTTCTGTGTGAGTTGAGTTGACTCCGGGGTAGCTGATTAATTAAATCAGATCGAGTTGAATCAAATCAGAATTGTGAGTCCTGATGGTCCTAACTCAGACTGAGTCATTCAACTCATTTTGTATTATGCGTCATTCATTTTATCGTGTGTCCCGCATCCAGAAATTGGCGACACCAATTTCTTACTTGATTTTCGATTGAACTTTAGTCTTCCGTCGTTAGTCTTTCAGTACTAATTTTTAATACGCAGGCTGTGAGAGAAAATATAACAATATTAAATTTTAAGAGTTTTATCATAATTCTAAAATAGGGATAATATCAATTTTGCTGACTGAAATTTGTTTTACTGTCTCAATTTCCTTTTTGAGGTTGATAACGATCATGGGAAATTGAATCCAAGAACTGTTTCAATTTTCGTTTTGTACAGTTTTGATGTTAGCAAAAGGTAAATTGACTTCGATTTATCTTAACAGTTTACCATTTGATTTTGAAAAGTGTACGGTTATTTGAAATTGAAATTTTTTTTCTAATTCAATTCCCTTGATTTTTTCCAAATTCAATTCCCGGCTTGTAGAGTTTTCCGAAGGTCAAGTGGAAAATTGGCGTCGCTAATTTTCACATGTTGGGCACACGATAAAATGGATGACGCATTATAATCAACTCACTGGAATTTACAGTGTAAGCTCAGGCTTAGGTTTCGCGTGCAAGCCTATATAATTAACATGTGCTACCTTTAGCAATGAAATATATTTCGGTTTTGTTCTCTGACACAATCAATAATAAAACAACTGAAATAAACGACTAAACCGGCTAGTAAACGGTACGGGTTTCAGATATCGCAGGGTTACATAATTAATAGCGAGTTAATTATAGGTTTCTATACAAAAGAACAAAGCCAAAAACAAATATCAAAATATATTTCCAAAATGTTTGGCTGACACTGACGATAGAAGCATAATTTCGACAAATATAGATTGGTCGGCTTTATTTTAACATAAAACTCAAATCCAGTCCAAAATACGTATGATGGGCGTTACAGCTTTTCTAATATTAACTGCAGCCAGCAGTGAAACCTATTTATGCTTAATACTAATTGCGTTAGTTAGAAACGCTATAAAATATTGGCTGGGTTTCTGAAATCTTACTTAAGGATTTACTGCAGTGACCCGAATATAAGAGGGGGACTAATATTTATTTGGCCTGTTCAGAGTGCACCCCCTGTTATTCGGTTACGGACTGTTATTTATTTTTAACCCACGCTCGGCCACCCTTCGTTACTGAAATATTTCAAAATTTAAGTACGCTGTAATGTTTCAAACTGAAATTATTTGGGCATGGAGTCATTTACACACTACAATTATAGAAATAGACATTTTTACGGACTCTAATTAGGGTTTAGAGACTCTATCCGCTTACGGACTCTATTTAGCGATACGGACTCCTATTTATTGGGACTCAAAATGGGGACCCCCTCTTATTCATGTCACTACAGTACTTCAGTTGTACAAAACCTATTATATACTTAAGTCGCCAACTTAGGTGAACACTGAAATTTTGGAGCAGGAAAATAAAAACGCCAAATATGAACCATTGTCATAAAAAAAGTGCTAGTTTTGCTTTACATTAAATAGGCATCACGTGTCTACAATATAAGTTATACCAAGATTGGTAAACTTGCTCGGTTAAATTGCAATATATCAAATTTAGTCAGCAGCTAAAATATTTATTTATCTTAAGTACGCTTTTAAAAACGACAAAATGGTTAAGTAAACATGACAATACAGCGCTTGTTATTGTAAACCGGTTGTGTTTGAGCTTCGTCCACAATAATTGGTTAAATTATACCACAGATATTCCAAACAATCAAATATGCAGCCACTCTGTACTGTGCATAACCTAAAATAACTCTCAATCTCATATCATTGCAACAATAACCTGCATATACTATTGCTAAAAGCATCCAGAACCCATGAATGCGACCAAAGGGGGTCCACATCAGAGCGCTGTCAGCCCCTCAAGTACATTTTTGCACCATTTAGAAAATTTTCAACCTTGCTTGTAAAAATTCATCTGTATGCGGGTGTTACAATATATTTTGTTTAAAATAAGCTGGCTAATGTGTCTGGCTGAACCTGTTCAAAGAACACCGACCGCTTAATAATAGAATCAGCCAAACCGATTTTGAAAAGCACCGAAATGCGTGTACACTAAAAACGGAGTAGCTTGCAATTTAATAAGTACACAATACTGACATTTAGAATAAATTTTAAAATAGACGCAAATTGATTCTAAAGTATATTAAACGCTGACAAGACAGCAGTTTAGATTGTATTCACAACGCCTCATTTTACCGTTGGCTTTATTGCGAGCAACAGATTTGTACGCAAAATACCGTCTGCATGGACCCGGCCTGAACGAGTAATTTACCCTCAAAACAGCCAATACTGTTTAGCATTAATATGATAGTTGATGTTGATTAATTAATTCCTTTTATCAACCGAGGTTCCAAGTAGGTTTTTAGACCGTTTTCCAACTGAAAAAATATAATATTTCCTGCGTGTGTTTCCTCAAATGCTAAATTAGACGAACACAAATATTACTTAGCTAGCGCAGTGTTTATCAAATTCTAAATTAAGTTTATTTAAAACGTTAGCTGCGTTTTTGTTCTAAAACTAGAACCATATTACAAACGATGAGTCAGGTAAATTAAAATTAAGAAATATTGGCGTAAGTTATTATGAAAGATGACATTTCGAACATAAAGCATAAGAGTAATACGGTATGTAAAAGGAACCACAAAAATATGATATTTGATATTTCGTACCTGTGGATATATATCAGGGTTCAAACAGGAACTAAATTTTGTCGTAACACAAACACTAACAGGAATTGAATTCCTATGCAGGAATCGGAACAGGAACTGGAATTTGAAATTTTTTATCACGGAATTACTGTTGAACTTTTCAGAAAATTTACCAAAAAATGGTTTAAGCGAATATTGAGCTATTTCATCATAAAGTTTTAGGAAACTACATCAGATTTTTAATCATGAACTAATTACAAAAACACTCATTTAGAAATACAATATTTTAAAGACGATGTTTCAAATATTTAAATGATTATGAATAATTTGCACAAAATCGTCCGAATAAGAGGGGGGACTAATACTTATTGGTCCTCTTCAAAGGGTACCCTCTTTATTCGGTTACATAATCTTCGTCGCCATTCGTTACTGACATATATCTAATTGTTTATTTGTCTAGTATCAAAAGCTTGAGCGATAATGCAAGGTTACAGGAATATATTTCCAAGACTTAAGTCCGCTTTACAGTTTCGAACTCAACTTTATTTGATCCTACAGTCATTTATACACTACAATTAGGGATAATTGACATTTATGGACTCTAATTAGGAATTAGGGACTCTATCCGCTCCCGGATTCTTATTAGCGATACAGACTCCTATAGATTGGTACTCAAAATGTGGACCACCTCTTGTTACCCCCTCGTATTCGGGTCACTACAGTCTATTTTCGCTTCATATACTGGTATGTGTTCGTATATGATCGCATTTTCTTCGATGTCAGCATTCTTAAAATAGAACGAGACAGTTTAACCAATAATCAATAATCGTCTACCAGCCTCCGCTGAAATATTTGATAAATTTACATTTTTGATTAGTCTGTCATATGACAAATAAGTCAACTTCTGCGTATTCAATCTGCAACATTTTCACCATCAAATCGTATTCAAACCTCTCACGAAATCATATAAAGCTCCCATGTATAAAACAGGGCCGGAACAGTAGTATTAGCAAATTGCTAAGCCTATGCCTAAGCCTAAGCCGAATCCTAAACCTAAGCCTAAGCGTATGAATGAGCGTATTCCTAAGCCTAAGCTAAGCCTAAGCCTAAGCCTAAGCCTAAGCGTATGGATGGGCGTATTTCTAAGCTTAAGCTAAGCCTAAGCCTAAGCCTAAGCCTAAGCCTAAGCCCCAGCGTTTGGATGAGACTATTCCTAATCCTAAGCCTAAGCCTAAGCAAAAAATAGTCTAAAGCTTAAACTGACTCTATTATTGCTCCTGCGGAAAACGATCCGGCCCTGTGCTATACATGGTCCATATAAGCTATGCCCGTATTCTCAAATGTGTATAGCAAGAGTATCACAGCCGTTGTGTCCCGTGTACGAACCGTTTTACCCTTGGTGAAGACAGCAAGACTTGAAGCCTGATTTTTGGTTAAAATATCAGTTCCTAATCGATCAGTCAAATACGCGACAAATATAACGAAATCATGCTTAATTCAAAGGTTAACGGTGTCAAAAACGTCAAAAAACCTTCCGTTTGGCAACCATGAAAGCCGAATTTTACACCTTTAATACCGGTAAATGACCTAAAACCATAATACTATCGCTAAGACCTGGAAGTAAAATGAAACACTTTCAGAATATAAAACCGCCGGGATTTGTGGATCAAAGAGGGTCAGTCCGTAACGCCATACGATCCAGTTGACTGAAATTAAAGCTAAAATTTAATATTAACATTTAGTTCTAAAGTTACCGGATAGCTTCTCGCTTACAAGCTTGGTTCATTATTATATATCGCATGTTGCACCCGTGGGTAGTTTGTGGATCCGCCACGAGTGTCGCGAGAGGATTTCTGAACAACGAGGCGTTCACTTATCTGGTTGCAATTATGCCGTAAAACTGGCTAAAAGGTGGGGCCAAATTCATAAGCTGTCGTTGGCGTCAAACGTCGGAAATATTAAACGTTCAGTTAAACTGAACGAATTCCTGCAAGGCTGCGATTAAAATGATAATTTGTGCGCAACAATTTACGCGTTTTTTGTCGCGTGATCGGGGGGGGGGGGTAAAGTTAAGTGCCCAGAAATGCGAATTGTGGTTAAAAATTTATATGCTCATCTGACTCGGAACTCGAGTGCGCCCACGAGGGGAGCAGAGGTCTTCCTGTAATACTCCATTCCTAGAAAAGTGTCAGCCAAAGCGTAAAGAGCAGGCTACGGGACGGATATTTCAGTAAATGCTTAACAAGCTTCTCAGTTAATTCCAGTGAGTTGATTTTAATTCAGAATGAGTTGAATCACTCAGTCGGAGTTTGGACTATCAGAACTCACAATTCTGCGTTGATTCAACTGATTCTGATTTAATTAACCGACATTCCTGGAGTTAAGTCAACTTAGAGTGAGAATCAATGCAACTCAGAGTGAGTTAATGTTTACTGATATTAATTCAGAAGTAACCAACTCGCTAGCTGAATTGACTAATCAACTCATTGGAATTTACAGTGTGCCAGAAGCGTATACAAGTGACGGGATATAAAGGGTACATCCCTCTTTAAAACTTACGAAACTAAAACAAATCCGCACCTTTACCAGATTTGGAATAATCTGCTTGGCTTCGAGAGTCAAAAAATTAAGCTATACACCTTCCGAAATGAAATTCTGTATACTCTTCTGCCAGGGTGCGACCGTATATCCGGCTCCGGTTTGATATCTGGCAAAAACTGGTATCCAGTTTCGGTATCCGGTAAATTAATATCCGATCGCACCCTGGCTTCTGCTATATCCAGTGTTCTCGCCTTTTACTACGCTAGGTAAGATAGACTGAGTAGGTCATATCTGTGTTTGAGCGGATAATATTGGTTGTACCCTAATCATAAATTATCCCATTCAGACAAAGTAAAGAACAGAGGCGGAACAATATTATAAGCATAATCCTAAGCCGAAGCCTAAACCTATGCGTAAGCCTAATCGTAGGAATGAGCATATTCCTAAGCCTAAGCCTAAGCCTAAGCCAAACAAAAGAAATTAGTCTAAAGCTTAAACCTTGCTCTATTGCAGTCCCACAGAAAAACGTTCCGCCTCTGATCTTTACATTGGCTTCAACCTTCGAACAACGACCAACGCCGAATACGCGGACGGCAGTAAACGACACGAAAACCACAAAATACTTGCAAATACATTACCTTATATTTGTATAGTAGGATATATGAAATAAAATATGATAAACTACTTCATTAACCACATCAATACCACCCAACCCGTGAAAACCTATTGCTAATAATGCGATTAGCAATAAAATCTAAGGCGTGGCCGCTAGCATAACCAGCGGTATACCGTGTAATTTAGACTGGTATAAGAGCCGACTCTGGAAAAATATCGACTAAAACATTCGACTCTGAAGATAGGCCGAGTAAATCGTGGGTTCAACAAAACATCACCGTCGTCTAAAAACACGGTTATGGGGGGTGGCGAAATAGCCGTCCCTGTTTTGGTACCCTGTCGATACAGTCGCCGACTATACGCATGAATTGTGTTGCCTCTTAGTGCCATTTGTTTTATCAATGAAATGACTATTAAATTGTGTACGGAAGTATACGCTATCGTTCCGGCGGAAGCTAATTTTCATTTGAAAAATTCTTTTTCAAACTGAAAAAATAAGCAAAGGTTTGTGACTTTAGATTATTTGAAAATATCCTTGCAATCGTGAATTAATAATTATTTTAATGTTTTTGTTGCAATAACAATTAATTTAAAATTTGTTACTTGTAAAACGGAAATTTTTGTTCTAAGAAGCATAGAATATAAAATTTCAATACTGTAGCAACGTTTCCAACCCAGCGTAACTCGGATTCGGAAAAAAAACCGGAGCCGGAACCGGACCACGGAGGTCAACACAAATTAATCCAATGAAAATTGGGTTTAATGTTGCTAATTTTAACAATCCCGTGCTATAAGTATTATCAATAATGGATGATCGCTCTTACTCGAGTGTGCAAGTACCGAAATTTGTGTGCTACAAAATGTACCAACGGGCGTTGCATTTTTGGCTGACCGAGCCCCCTTATTTGGGGGTAGTTAATCTTGAAAACGTAGGATGCGCGTGCTTTTAAAATTAACGGAGTTAGTTTACAACTGCAATATTTCAACGAAATTTTGTCAAACTTGACCCCCCTTGAATAAGGGACTGGGGCATGGCAAAAACGCAACGCGTGCTGGATACATTCTTTTGTGCACAGAATTTACCCAGTTGCACATTCTCGTTATAAATCGTGATTATCCACTCTTGGTAATAACGAAAACTTTGTTTTAAACCTCGGTTTGTTGACGAATATTGGCAAATAAAACATCTGAATTCAAAAACAAATCCTTCCAGGCCCGTAGCCAAGGGGCCAATGAAGCTCATCCCCCGGCAATATTTTACCCCGCCCCCCCCCACTAGAAAATATTCAACGTTTCTTCTATGACATTAAAAACCGTTGTATGCCGCTCCTGAAAAATTTGTAGCTCCCGGCAGCAAGGAGAGCTGGCTACAGGCCTATATCTTCCGCCACCGGATGACCCTCGCTGGAACGCGTAATGGTTGTGTCATACTTCCCTTTGCAATTATCAAATAAGTTACATGTGCCGTGTGTCACTTCCATTGCGGCACCGCGTGTTTTAGACCAAATTATTTTTAACAAATAGGCGGCGCTGTGCGGCGAAAATATCGCCGCCCTAAGCTTTGTAGCGTTTCTTCCTGGTTGTATTGAATTGTTAAAGATACTCAGTAAGAATTTGTTTGATTAATAAGCACGAATTTTAACCCTTTCTCACATGAATATTTTTTATTTCCCCTGAGACCTACTTTTATGCTAGGATTCGAACTCCGGTGACTGGAGTGGGAGGCGTATACCATCACCACTCAGCTATAGGAGCTTGACGCTCGACGCCGAGGGGGCTCCCACGTCTTGTGGTGATTTAGTACTATGTATACGTGTTGCAATTGTTAAACACGGTGCGATATACATTATTTAACGTATATACTGCGATTAGTTGCCTATAGGCAACTCAATGTGAGAAGGGGTTAATTATATCGAAAAAGTAACACCGAACGCATCAAAAGTCAGCTTAAAAGTCGCGTACTCAACGACATGGTTCGATTCACAAAATTGCGTGAAACCCAGACTGACAGGAGGTGTTGTTCGACGCTCATAAACGACGTTTCACGACAGCGAAAATACCTTTGTTTACAAAATGCGATCAGGCGAAATGTATATTTTAAAATTTGATTGAAATGTTTTTGGCACCGACCGGCCGTCTCAGCCAATATACGCATTCTACGCTGCAAAAAATGGTGAGTCAAATTGACTCTTTCTGAAATAGGTTTTTCCTGACTACACAAACTGAGTCATTCGACTCCGCCAGAGTCAAATTCGACTCACTGAGCGATTCAGCGATGCAAATTTGACTCTGGCGGAGTCGAATTTTAACTCAGTTTGTGTAGTCACGAAAAGCCTATTTCGAAGAAAGTCAATTTGAGTCACCATTTTAACAGTGTACCATTTAGATACGATCAAGTTTTCACCTGTGCCTAGACGGGTGATCGGACTCCCAAGCGACGGCCCTGTATTGAACAACATGCGTTCGATAAAAAAATTTCAAAATGTTGGTCAAATCGTCAAATTAGCGTCGATAAACGTTTCACTGACTGCGAACGTAAATTGAAAGATTCGGATGAAAAAAAATTGAACTTTTTTGCAGGATTAAATAAATGAATCCGGTTCGGCAGCATTAATACCGCGCATGCAAACCCATGAAATAAAGCTAAAATACACAAATTCTACTTTGGTTAACATTTTCGCTCTCACTAATTAATTAAAGTTGTGTTGGAATTAATTATAAATTTGAACGCAACAAAATTTTTCGCGCAAATAAACGACATTTGCATACGGTTGAAAATAAATGTCACGTTGAAATCTGCGATTGAACTGAACAATTGTTGGGTTTCTGAAATCTTACTTATGTATTCACTTAAGTTACGTTTAAGTAATTACTTAAAATGTCGAGTTAAGTAAGAACTTAAACTTTCGAGCACAACCAAAGAAACATCAAATATCGACCATTGCAATAACAGGGAACTGATAGTTTTGCTTAATATTAAACAGACATCATGAGTCTATAATTTCAATTCGACCAAAGGTTAGTATGCCTGAGCGGTTAATTTGTAGCGCATCAAATTTAGTCGGCGACTTAAGTGTTTACTCAACTTAAAAGCACGTCTTTAAAAAGGGCAAAATAGTTAAGCAATTATCTTAAATTCAAAGTCGTACTTAATTAATGATGTTTCGGAAACCCAGCCATTGTTCAATAAAATATAAGTTATTTTGCGTTATTTTTATATACTGAAAACATAATTTTAAAATTGCACTGTATCCGATTTTAAGAAATATTCAGCTAAGAAATCACATTTTAGCAATTTTTGCCAAATCATTTTGTATCGCAAAAGTTTCACCACAACAGTAAATAAACACAAACATAAGAATACAAAATTTACTAAAGTTGCGTTGAATTAAATGTTGTTTTATTGTATTTTGTGTTTGCTGACAAATTTGAAATTTAAATCTTTAAGATAAAATGGTGGGCAGAGAAGACTCAGCCACTCCTATTGAAATTTTACCCCCCCAAAAAATTTTCAACCGTGCTTGTATAAGTCAACGACAGCCCTTGTGTCTCCGTCCTGAAAATTTTTTAGCCCCATCCTCCCGCTAGAGCAAGGTGTGCGGGCTACGGGTCTATCGTTAATCCAATTCAAATAGATCGAGGCGTAGGTACAATTTGTTATAGCTCCAGCCGTGCCATTCTTGGTAAAGTTTAATTTGGCTTTCAACTAAACCAAAAACTTCCTGTTTTTGCCAGTAAGTCAATACGAAATACCTCAGTAGGTAAACTGCTAACCTAATCTATATTTCGAATAGTGTGCCTTATTGAAAACCTAGTAGACAACGAAGCTCAGAAGACATATATACATCGTCAACAACAAAATTTTTATTTTGCCACCATAAGCATTATAAAGTATAGTAGACACGTGTCAAACATTAAAATTGTCAAATGTTAACCCTACGCTAACTCAAAAATTGCGTTAACCCTACCCTGACACGTGTCACAGCCCTACCCTAGTACGTGTCACAGAGCATTTTGTTACACAATGTTAGGGTAGAGTTTAGCGCAATTTTTGCGTTATTGCAGGGCTGACGTATGACAGTTTTGAAATTTGACACGTGTTTAACCATACTTTATAATGTTTTCGGTGGCAAACTGAAATTTTTTATTGTGAACAATGCATTAGACGTAGTTATTTCCGGTCGAAACGAAATCGTGACCGCCGTGTCGCAGATACAATACTTCTGTAAATTTAAAACATTCGCATCAAGCCAAGACTACAGACAAAATATATTTTCTCAAAAATTGTTGAAAAATATTTCGTCACAATGACACCAATTATAACGGTTAACTAAACTAATAACCGGTCAATAACAAACTTTGCAGTGTTTTTAATCCATAATATGTACACCATCGACGGAGATTTAGGTTCATAAAACCTCAGTCTGCTGGTTGAACGAGAGCCACCCAGGCAGGTCTTTAGCTCGCCCAAGAGTGATTAAACCATGCGACTAAAAGTGACACGAAACAAAAATTGTATGTTAAAATTTCGTTACTAAAATTGCGTTTGGCTTCTCGCTCGTTTTGATCGCGACGTTTTTTCGCTGTTTGTTCAGTTGTGAGTCAAAATATTTTGACTCATAACTGAACAAATTACAGGATTTAAACAAGTTATTAATATAATAAAATAGCTGAAATTCTTCAATTAAGTTCAAATTTAGTTGGGTGCAGTATATATACACCCTACATATCTTAGCCATTATTTGTGTTCTGGGTTGCTAGAAAATTTAAATCTCCTTGAAGTCTAAAAATGAAATATTGTTTCGTGCGCAATATTCTCAAAGTATTCGATTTTCAGAAAGATTAAACAAAATTATTCTAACAAATTTCTTCGCCACCCCTTCTATAATTGCTGTTAAAGAAAATGAAAAATATTAAATATATATTAATAAATATATATTGACATACACATGTATTATATCGCCCTAAAAGCAAGGCAATAGCAGACCATCAAACAAAATAATTTATACACTGTAAAAACTGGTGAGTCAAATTGATTCTCGCCGAAATAGGCTTTTCCGGACTACACAAGTGAGTGAAAATTTGACTCTGCCAGAGTCAAATTTGACTCACTGCGCGACTCAGCTAGTCGAATGTGACTCTGGTGGAATCGAATTTTGACTCAGTTTGTGCAGTCTGGAAAAGCCTATTTCGGAGAGAATCAATTTGACTCACCATTTTTTGCAGTGTACTGCACTCGCTGTCCATTGGCTAAATGTTCGTAGCAGTAATTTTGGAGCCCGTAGCTAAGGGGGAAGAACCAGGGGCCCTCAGCCCTCCTGGAATAATTTTGACCCCTAGAAAATTTTCAACCTTGCTTGCAAGTCATTAAAAACCCTCCTTGAATGCCCCTGCTGAAAATTTTTTAGTCCAACCCTAGCATGATGAGCTGGCTACGGGCCTGAGTAATTTGAGTTGCTAAAGTCCACCTTTCAAATTCAAATTCAACCAAACTCAAATTAGGATATTTCTGTAAGCTCAGTTCAGTTACATGTCGCCGTACTGTACAACAAAGCCAAGTTGAAATTATTCAAACATTTAAGCATCAACAAATCGCGTAAACAAAAACACAAACACGCCAACATGTGAATGAGTTTAATTTGTTCGCTCGAGTTGAGTGTCAAAAACGTTCAGAGAGCACATTTCGCTACGGACTCGCATACTGGCGAACGTAGGAGAGTTGTTTTGTCGAAGGTGTAACGAGCAATATGAAATAGTAAAAAATTCCCGCAAGCAAAGCGAGCAAGAAGCCAAACGCAATTTTAGTGCTAAATTTGAATACAAAATTCTAGGTTTGAATGTTGGGATTAGGGTTACGGGACCCTGCCCCCGTGAGTCCACAAATGGCCACGGTTCAATATCTATAAAGCAACAGGAGCATAGAATGATAGAAATTGTGAGTTTGAAAATTGAAAATACCCAAGAGAGATAATATGTGCCAAACGGCGCATATAGTAGTGTTCGTCCAGTATAGCGTTGCTTAAATATTCTCAGTTGCGGTTGGGCCTAACTTTAGTTTCATAGCTAATTTTGAAGCGAGAAATATTTTTTTAGACTCAGCAGTTTAGCAATCAAGTCTGCAACGGTTACAACGGTAAGTTTTGTTCCCGAGACAGCGGAAATTTACTAAAATATATCCCTATTCGTTTTATGCTGACGTGTCGTCTTGGGATTGTTTGGTTTTGTGTTTGATGTAAATGCTATTACGTGTATATATAAGGATGACCATTTGAGTATCAAAACTAACACAGGCAAGTTTTTGTGGAAATTTTAGTTTTCGGTTTGCCAGCGAATTTTGAGTCTATTTTTCTTCAACGTCAGTTTGTTTTGTAACTGTTGATGGTAATAGACTGAGCAAGATTAATTGAGGTCTGGGGTAGTATTTTCAACTGGGCTATTGCATACCCCTGAGTTCACAGGTCGTAGCTAAGGAGCTGATTACAAAAGACAGTCTAGCAACTGAGATTTGTTAGTAAACAGAGACAAGATCTTCTGGGGGTTCAAGAACAATTTCCTTAAAACATAGAATTGTTTCGACGTTGTATTGTAGTGAGCCGAATAAGAAAAGGGGGAGACCCCTATTTACTTAGCCTCTTCGGAGGGCGCACCCTCCAAGAATTTCGTATAACGGCTGTTATTTAGTTTACAATCCTGGTCCAGTTCTTTGAGCCACTCAGCTTTAGCTTAAGCCGGCCATTTTTTACGGTTTAAGTTCATTGCTTTAGAAATATGATTTAAGCCCAATTCACACGTGTAAGTTTTTGCTGTGAGAACTTGCAGCTGCAAATTGCGCGCAGAACTTGCATTTTTGATAATTAAAATAAAGCAAACACAGACAAATAAGATTAATGTTTCAAATCACGGACACGGAAAACGGATATTTTAGCATTAAGTTTAAACAAAGTTTTCAAAGTGTGAAAATACTTTGTTTTACGGGATTCGCACAAAAAATATAACGGAGTCCACCAAATGGTTTGCGATTTTAAATGAACTGTGTTAATATTTTTGGTTCAAAATCAACATAATAATTGCAGCATTCGTATTTTAAAAATCTGAGAGATTCTAAAGTCATTGACAATAAAATATAATAAAATGGCGGAAGTTTCGTTATTTCTATTACGGAAACGGATACTGATTTTTAGCGGAACCGGAAACGAGTATCCGGTTATTATACGCCTGTGAATACGATAGCTTTTGTTACTTATTGATGCGTCTCTCCACTGCAAAAAATAGTGAATCAAATTGACTCTCTCCGAAATAGGCTTTTCTGACTACACAAACTGAGTCAAAGTTCGACTCCGCCAGAGTCAAATTGAGTCGAATTTTGACTCAGTTTGTGTAGTCAGGAAATGCCTATTTCGGAGAGACTCAATTTGACTCACCATTTTTGCACTGTACTGACGGAAACAGATTAATAAAGTCTCAAATTCACAATCTTATATGAAACAGCTTCAAAACGCGAAACAGGCTTGCGTCATTAACAACAAACGCTAAAGAATTATAATTTTGTTCATAGCGAAAACGGTGTAAAAATTACAGTGGTAAACGGACATTTTGGCTGATTTACCTAAAGTTGTCAAAGTACAGCGTAGCTTCTTCAGTTGAGATTAAGTCAGATACTGAACAAATTTGCTGCGGAATGCATATAAACCAGATTGGCGACTGCTTTTGAAGTGACACAGACCTTAAACAGGTACCCATATTGGAACCGGCCAATATATTACTTTTACGGCTGTAACAGTAGATCAGTTGCATATTCGTGAGCCTAAACCTAAGTCTGAGCAAAAAATATCGTCTAAAATCTGAGTACATTCCACCAGAAAATTGGACGATCCTAAAAGTAACATGGGCCATTGAAACATTAAAAATGGTAAATTGTACAAATTAAAATCTTGGCAAGAAAAATAAGTTTCTGGTTTAGGCAAACATGGCGAAAACGTTGCGTACCAAACAATCGCTGATACAGAATTGTTCAACATTAGAAACCGTATAATCTGTAATAGTAAAACCAGATTACGAGTAAACATTAACGAAAAGCCAAACGCAATTTTAATGCTAAATGTTACCTACAAAATTTTACTTTTAGTCGATGTTAAGTGGGGTTATGGTCTTGACGGGCATCCCCTCTTGCATTTGCATCACATCTTAGATGCAAGGCCATAATAGTTTTTCTTGTGTGATGTCGACCGCTTTTAATGGCACATGGACGGGTGTAGGTCTCTCCTAGAAGTCAACCTAAAGTGTCATTCAACGCTTTGTGGTGTCAGCTTCTTGTTGTTGTTGTTGTTGTTTTTTCTTGCGTCTTGCATACAAAGAACCTGTAATGGGCGGCTGGTTTGCTTTTTGCTTTCGTAGGAAGATTTTGGCGATCTTAAAAGTTGTCGATTTGCCTAAAAATCTACTTTGACGTGGTGTCGTTTTCGCACAGTGAGACACTTAATAGCAGTTGTTGTTCGTTGTTGTTTGGTGTTGTTTGTTGTTGTTGTTGTTGTTGTTGTTTGTTGTTGTTGTTGTTGTTGTTGTTGTTGTTGTTGTTTGTTGTTGTTGTTGTTGTTGTTGTTGTTGTTGTTGTTGTTGTTGGTGTTGGTGTTGTTGTTGGTGGTGTTGTTGTTGTTGGTGGTGGTGGTGTTGTTGTTGTTGTTGTTGTTGCATACTTTTAACTTGGCACTGTTTGCATTTAGGTTCGAAGGTCAACCATTACAGGAAAGAATATGAAAGGGGGTAATCGAGAAAGACAAGCACTCAAATTTTCTAATAATCTGCTAAATGTTTGAAATTGAACAGAATTTTCTAGCACGCCATTATTAAAATAAAGTTAACGCCTCATTGATGCAAAACATTAGTCAGTTGAAAATCATACGGAATAATTTGCCTAAAATTCAATTTGAAATAATTTGCCTAAATTCAATTTGCAAAAATTTGCCTAAATTTCAAATTGAAATAACTTGCCTAAATTTCAATATTAAATACATTGCCTAAATTTAAATTTTAAATAATTTGCCTAAATTTAAATTTTAAATAATTTGCCTAAATTTAAATTTTAAATAATTTGCCTAAATTTAAATTTTAAATAATTTGCCTAAATTTACATTTTAAATAATTTGCCTAAATTTAAATTTTAAATAATTTGCCTAAATTTAAATTTTAAATAATTTGCCTAAATTTAAATTTTAAATAATTTGCCTAAATTTAAATTTTAAATAATTTGCCTAAATTTAAATTTTAAATAATTTGCCTAAATTCAATTTGCAAAAATTTGCCTAAATTTCAAATTGAAATAACTTGCCTAAATTTCAATATTAAATACATTGCCTAAATTTAAATTTTAAATAATTTGCCTAAATTTAAATTTTAAATAATTTGCCTAAATTTAAATTTTAAATAATTTGCCTAAATTTAAATTTTAAATAATTTGCCTAAATTTCAATTTTAAATAATTTGCCTAAATTTCAATTTTAAATAATTTGCCTAAATTTCAATTTCAAAACCTATTATTAATTTATGTTCAATAAAAACGATTTTAAAACTGTTAATGCACTTCTCGGTTCAAATGTTTTAATGAACTTGCAAGTGGCAATACTTGCAATGGCTAATGTTTAACTTTACGACAAGTATTACTTGGAATGATAGTAACCTTTAAATATGCGTGCTTGCTTCAGCTTATTACCACGACGCCAAGCGGGATATAATTTACGACTCCTGGTATAAATTTTCAACCATAAAATGCCGTTTAAGCTTTCAAATGATTGCTTACATGAGCCAGAACGCAAAAAGTAAATATATTTCTTTGACTGGTGTTACATTCATTTGCAAACAAGTTCACCGCATCGTTCCCTTGGTTCGCTGACACGTTCTTATGGGTCATTTACGTAATCAAATGTACAACAATAGTCTCTTTGTACAGTGTCCCGTTATAGTGTCAGGACATTATGCATTGTGTACTGTGGCCGTAATGACATTAGCCTTTGCGCCGTGCAAAGAAACTAGTTCTAAATATAACATCGTTTTAACAGAATTTCTTAAAATGACATAGGTCCTTACCAAACCTGGACAATTTTTTACAGTAATGCGCGCATTTATTACGTGTATGACCCATTATACAATCAAGTAGCCGAAACGTTTAGAATATTTGCTTCTGCAGTAGCTTAATTATTATTTTCACTGCTGGACGTCACTGCACACGCCAACGTTATATCCAAGCGGTACCGGGTCAAGTTTACTGTCAAACATTAAAATTACAATCAATTTTCCACATTTATGATATCATTGCTAGCCGCTATTCTACTCGTGGCACAACCTGGGCAGATCCATAAAAATTCTGAGGGACAGTTCCTGGTTTACGATCCACAAAATCGAAAGCAAAACTTAGTCGCATACGCTCCATTGATGCCGTTCAGCACGCAAAATTTTTCTATTTTATACTTGACACGATTATTACTAATTTAAAGCTGGCGGGGGTGGTGGTTGCCCGAGGACCCCCTATGTTCCCCCCTTTAGATTCACCCTGGCTAATAATACTCAATGATTTTGTCACGTTTATGGTGCGGTTGCGTCATTCAAAGGTTGCCCTGTCACTCTTAAGAACGATGTTCCTAGCAATGCCAACGACCATTTTGGGTACTTTCAATGCTATATTTAGCCCAACATTAGTACCATACTACATGACATAGTGACACTTGACTAAAGTGAACCGATATTTCCGGTTCCGCCACACAACAAACAAGCCAACTTTTAAGTTCACCTTTGATCTCAAACTACTCGGAGTCATTAGCTGTTTCAACCGAGGGACTACCCAACTTACTCAGCCTGGACGTATTATTTTTTGTTCAGCTGACAGTGACATTGAGTATTAATACTCGAGTTGTTGAGTTTCTGTGAGCAGAGTACGCTTAAAAGTGCTGTTCAAAATGAATGAGTTACGGTCGATCAAAGTTAGCACAACGTTCTACCTAAACTTAAGAAGCAACCTACTCACTTAGCGTGGGCGTTATATATATTTCCGATTTTGCTCACAGCGACATTCCGTAGCGATTGTGTTCTGGCCGTTTTATCAAACCGGATACTAAAATGGTTCCTGTTTGAGTCAAAATCAAATGCAAACTGTAATGTACCCGGATGCAAGTTTGCATGCAAAGTGTAATTATATGCATTTTAAAAGCAACTGATTTGAAAACTTCTAAGTATTTTAATGCCTGCAATTTTGTTCAAACTTTTAGCCCACGAAAGCGTACGAAACAGTGTGACAACGTAAACAATGCACAATAAAGCTAGGAAAATTAATGACATCTCAGGTCCATTGAAATGTAAACTGCGGCGGATACAAAATCTCAAAGCGGGACCGGATACTCTTGGACTGTTGACGGTGTTAGGGTTGCGCTATACTTTACTGTGCCGGATGCGGTCGCACGCCGCCACACACTGCTATGCGTTGCTTATACAAAAACAGAGGCAAAATCTGTTTGGTAATTTAAATACATTCGCGTTGTATCCGCGTCGTGGTCCATGTATGGAACAGGGCCGGAACAGTAGTATAAGCCTATGCCTAAGCCTAAACTTACGCGTAAGGAAGAGCCTATTCCTAAACCTAATCCATAGCATTAAGCCTAAGCGTAAGAATGAGCCTATTCCTAAGCCTAAGCCTAAGCCTAAACTTACGCGTAAGGAAGAGCCTATTCCTAAACCTAATCCATAGCATTAAGCCTAAGCGTAAGAATGAGCCTATTCCTAAGCCTAAGCCTAAGCCTCAGAATGAGCATATTCCTAAGCCTAAGCCTAAGCCTAAGCGTAAGAATGAGCATATTCCTAAGCCTAAGCCTAAGCGTAAAAATGAGCATAATCCTAAGCCAAGCCAGCGGGGGCCCGCGCGGAGAAACCAGCAGCGGGAGACCATTCCAAGGCAAGCCAAGCCAAGCGAAGAAGAGCAATCTAAGCAACAACGATGAGCAACGCTAAGCCTAAGCGTAAAAATGAGCATAATCCTAAGCGTAAGCATAAGCCTAAGCGTAAACCTAAGCAAAAAAGTTTAGTCTAAAGCTTAAACTGATTTTGTTATAAAGCTCCTAGGGAATTCGATAAGGCCCTGTTCTATACATGGGCCCACGTCATATAAACCATCTTATATGGCTACAGAACACATTTTGAGCTTCAAATGAACCCTTTGAATCGCATATTTTCAGCACAGAATGTCTTGAGCTGTTTATTCCGACTCAGTAAATATTCGACGTATAAATGGAAGTTGATAGAAGAAACATTTCAACTCACAAATCAGACCGAATAACACATGACATCTGGTATTGTTTAAATTTGACATAGTTTAAATGTGAGCAACGCAAAGTTTACGTTGAAAATAGTGCATTATTCAAATTAAATACTACACATACACTGGAAAAAACGGTGAGTCAAATTGACTTTCTCCGAAATAGGCTCTACGGTGTTACACAAAATGAGTCAATTTCGACTCCACTAGAGTCAAATTTGACTCACTCCGTCGCGCGTTTGACTCTGGCAGAGTCGAACTTGACTCAGTTTGTGTAGTCCCGTAGAGCCTATTTCGGAGAGAGTCAATTTAACTCCCCGTTTTTTTGCAGTGTATGCGGGCGCCAGAAACGTGGCTTGGGACGCCGATGAACCCGTCAGGTTTTGGGGAAATCTTTTATGTGGGTAGGTATACAGAAAGCAATATTGCTTAATAGTGTCAAATTTGGTCACACTTTTCCAACGTTTTGCCCGAAAGCCTGAACTTGTACACCTCAACCCAATCTTCTGATCGCTGCATCGGCCTATGTATAAAACAGGGACGGTGCTTTTCCGCAGTGGCTGTAACAGAGTCAGTTTAAGCTTTAGACTAAATTTTGGCGTAGGCTTAGGCTGAGGCTGAAGCTTAGGTTTAGGAGTATGCTTACACTACTGTTCTGGCCCTTTTCTGTACATTGGCCGCTGTATCGATGCAAGCCATGCTTCGTGGTGCTTTTTTGCGTCTTTGTGACAGATGGTTGATGGTGTGTCCGGTAAACTGAAAGATTGAGAAACTTTAGAATGCCAACAAAGCCAAAAATAGAGTGATTTTACCGTAAATTTGGTATTCTTCGAACCTGGTTGACAATTTAACCAGGATTTTCAATCTGGACACGAATTCGGAAAGCAACCAGAATGTAAATTCTAAAGCTTTGAAAGCGCGCACTTGTCTCTGCAGAAACGTCGATAGGGAACATATCCGTTCCTCTTGCATTCAGGCCAATGTATGGAACAGGGCTGTAACAGTGGTATAAGCATTTTCGTATGTCTAAACCTAAACAAACAATTAGTTTAAAGCTTATAGTTACTCTATTGCAGTCCCGCAGAAAAAAGTTCCGCCGCTGACCGTTACATGGGCCATAATAATAACAATAATAATCGTAATAATAATAATAATAAAAATAATACGAAATAATAATAATAATAATAATAATAATAATAGTAATAATAATATTAATACTAATAATAGTAATAATATTAATAATAAATAGTAATAATAATAATAATAGTAATAATAAATAGTAATAATAATAACAACAACAATAATAATAATAATAATAGCAATAATAATAATAGTACACTGGTATATGAATAGCGTAAAAACTAATCTTACAACCCAAAATAGCGATTAACGCACCAAAACTTGTATTAACAGGAAATTTCGTATTCAACCAATTACACCAAAATCATGAAGTTGATTTCACTATTAATACTTGTGACACATTCTTGTACAAAAGTTAGTCGCATTTTGAATACATTTACCAGATTATATAGTGAGTCCAAAACCAGAAACTACCACTGACCATTAATGCAATGTGAGCCCTGTAGAGTTTAAGCGTTTCAGAACATATGAGACCGATATTTTAAGGGTTTTTGTCGTTCTGCTTAACCCTTTCTCACATGAATATTTTCCATTTTCCATGAGACCTACTTTTATGCTGGGATTAGAACTCCGGTGACTGAAGTGGGAGGCGTATACCATCACCACTCAGCTATAGGAGCTTGACGCTCGAGCCCGAGGGGGCTCTCACGTCTTGTGGTGATTTAGTACTATGTATACGTGTTGTAATTGTTAAACACGGTGCGATATATATTACTTAACGTATATACACTGCGCTAAGTTGCCTATAAGCAACTCAATGTGAGAAGGGGTTAAAATGCCGTCTACCTTTGGGATTTCAATAGACCAGTAGCTAGCTCACTTTGCTAGGAAGGCTAAAAATATGCAACATGAGCATGCGAAGATTGACCATTACTGTGACAATTTTGTTGGGTGTCTGGACCCTTCACTGTAAATTCCAATGAGTTGATTTTTACTTAGAATGAGCTGAATCCGCTCAGTTTGAAATAGGTCTATTATAGAACTCATAATTCTAAGTTGATTCAACTCATTCTCATTTAGTTAATCAACTTCTCTGGAATCAACTCAACTCACAGAGCGAGAATTTAGCTCAACTCAGAGCGAGTTAGATTTAACTGTTATTAACACAGAAATATCTAACTTTCCGTGGGAGTTGATTAACTCATTGGAATTTACAGTGTTCAGGCCATCTCTAGCTACAAGGGTACAACCGGATGTCTGCCTCCGGCTCCGGCTCCGGCAGAAAATCGGCCTCCGGCTCCAGCTCCGGTAAAATTTTTGCCGGAGGTTCCGGCAATTTCGGTAGTAAAATTTTGCATAATTTTCGCAAAATTTATCTGTTTAGCGCGTATCGTATTACTTTTGTCACAATTTTCAGGAAAGAATTTCCAAAATTTCGCCATGAAATTAGCGTAAAACCAAACAACGTAACAACATATTGCAGATTGGCTAAAATTTAATAATTTACCATCATTTTTACTACCTAACTCCGCCTCCCTTCCAGCTCCGGCTCCGGAAAGTTTCGTTGACCTCCGGCTCCGGCTCCGACGTTTTTCAACTCCGGTTGCACCCTGCTAGCTACCGTCACAGATTATCTCTCTGTATAATACTCAGAAAACGGATCAGGTTAGATTTGAACAGTGTCAAAAAGGACACTTGATTTGATATTAACTATGATTTGTACCATTCCGCTACGTCCCACTGTATAAGGATTAACGTTGTTAAAAGCGAATAATTGTAACGTCTGCTGGCTGATGTAAATTTTTCAAATTATTAATTTCAAGCAAAAACAACCACAGACAGAAACAGAAGCGCCACTATTTTTTTGCTTAGGCTTAAGCTCTGTCTTAGGCTTAGGCTTACGCTTACGAATATGCTCGTACTGTTGTTACATCGTGTTCTATGGATTTGCCAAATCTCGGAAGCCCGTTGCTGTTAGGTATCCACTGTAGCGACACGAATAAGAGGGCGGTCTTAAGAGGGGACTCCCCATTTGAGTCCAAAACAATAGGAGGTCCGTATCCCTAGGTACCGAATAACAGGGAGGGCATCCTGTGGAGAGGCCAAATAAATATCCGCCCCCCTCTTATTCGGGTTACTACAGTATTTCGTTAGGCCAGTTTGAAAACGATTCGCTAACTGGTGATACACTGCAAACAATGGTGAGTCAAATTGACTCTCTCCGAAATACGCTCTACGGGACTACGCAAACTGAGTGACAAATTCGACTCACTGATGTAGCGCGTTTGACTCTGGCGGAGTCGAATTTCGCCTGCGATTGTGTAGTCCCAAAAAGCCTATTTCGGAGAGAGTCGATTTGACTCACCATTTTTTGCAGCGTAGCTGATATACTTGTATGAAAATAAACGCCCAGGATGTGTAAACATTACCAAATTTGTGTTCCGCGTGAGTTGTGATATATACAGTGACATAAACTTTACGATGTGCTCAAATGTGCCGGGTTTGAAAGTCAGTCGAAAATCACAAAACGGCAAAGATAAAAATCTTACTTGTGGAAATTTGGGACGAAAATTGTTCAAATTCATCAGTTTGTTCATATTTTTTAAATATTTTAGTTACCTGTTACCCTAAAGCAGATACCAACTTCAACGTAACGCGCTCCTATTGGCTCAATAAGAAAATCTGTTTACTATCCGCCAATCAAATTGAGCTATAAAATTTGCTGGTGCAATTGGCAAACATGGGCCAGTGGTGCAGTAGGTAGCATGTCCGCCTTGCAATCAGGAGGTCCGGGTTCGATCCCCGGCTGGTCTAATATTTTATCGCCAATTGCACTGTAAATATCACTGAGTTGATTTTAACTCAGAATGAGTTGAATCGCTCAGTCTGAGTTTGGATTTTAGAACTCAGAATTCTGAGTCAATAAAAATCACTCTAACATAATTATTGAACTTTACCAGATTGAACTCAAAGTGAGAATTAACTCAACTCAGAGTGATTTATAATACTCTCTAGTTGAGTTGACTATCCAATTCATTGGAATTTACAGTGTGCACAGCGCCATATTGCGTTCGTGATCAGGTCAACGTTGCGGAATAGCCAGGGCTGTGTGTCGTAGAAGCGCACGACCCAGTAATTTCCTATGGTAGCGTCTGGCTACGCTGACGGAACCGTGTACTGGAGTGGCGGCATGCCATGCCATCCTCGGCGTGGACGTCTACTAAGCCCTGCTTCTCAGCCACAAAGGACAGGGCCCTTGAGATTGTGACCGTCGCGAACAGTGGTTGTGTTCTTAAAGTTCTTTGCACTACTGATTTGGCTGGGTATTTAAAAATATTAATGGAAATTATATCACATACCGCAAACCATATGCCATTTACGAAAACAGACATCATAGTCCGAGTATCAATAGGCCATGACTGCCGCAGACGAACCATAGCTACAAATGTGGCCCATGTTACTTAAAGGGGCGTCCAGGTTTCGGGTGGGTCCATAAAAGAGTAGGTTTAGATTCTAGATTACATCTTTTTGCTTAGGCTTAGGCTTAGTAACACATTTTTGCAACGCTTAGTCTTAGGCTTAGGAACATATTTTTGCCACGCTTAGGCTTATGCTGAGGAACACATTTTTGCCACGCTTAGGCTTAGGCTTAGGAACACATTTTTGCCACGCTTAGGCTTAGGCTTAAGAATACGCTTAATCTACTGTTACGTCCCTGAAAGTAACATTGGCGACAAATGTTAAGCTTCAATATGAAAAACCTGTGTATAATTGAAGCTAACTCGAGCTTATCGGTGACAAAATTGAAGATGAAGCCATATAACAAAGGTTACTTTCACTATTAAACATACATTCTGTAGTTCAGTACTGTTCAACTGCAATATTTTCTGTTTGATACGTGCGAACGTCGAAAAAATATACGAATATTAACTTAACGAAATATCAAAATTTAATAACAGTTGCAAGAAATTCGCTTCAAAAATAACTCATTTTTGCTAAATCACAGAAAAATTTGTAGGAAATTAAAAACATTTTATGACGTTGACATCAAAAAATATAGGTTTTGGACTTCAAAATGACACTTGAATCCACTCAGAAGCCTGAGCTCTGAGTTAGGTCTTTCAGAGCTAAAAATTTTGAATTGATTGAACTCATTCTGAGATAAGTAATCATTTGACTCGGAGTTAAATCAGCGCAGAGTGAGTTGATGTTTAGTGTAATTAACTGAGAAATAACTAGAAATGACAAATTCGCTGTCTGAGTTGACTAATCAACTCATGGAGATATACAGAATACGGTAGCATGAACGGTTTGTATTTTGTAGTTTTCAATACTAAAGCCCTATTCACACGTGTAAGTTTTTGCTCCGAGAACATTCAGCTGCAAATTGCACGCAGAATTTGCATTTTTTCAACAGCCAATCAGAAAGCGTATGCAATAAATTCAATGAACTTGCATGGTTGTTAACACATGTGAACTAAACTTTTTAGCTATGATTTTTAATAGAATTATTTGCAGCTGCAAGTTTTTCGAACGGAATTTGGAACAAAACTTGCAAGTGCAAGTGGCAGGTGCAAGTTCTCGCAGCAAAAACTTGCACGTGTGAATAGGGCTGAAAAAATCATGCGGATTCGTTTCCGCAATTTGAAAAATTACTAAAAATGAAAAAATTAAACAATTAAACTGCAGTAAATAAAAGCGAATGAATGCACCAGTCAAGGAACCGTTCAGACGCGTCTTTCTGCGAACGGGCAATTAAACATTTGTAGAAAAGATAAAAATTACCAGACTGTAAAAATATTTTTAGGCAAACACAGCAACGAAAACCTGAATTCTTGCGTACCCGAAGCTGAATCGCTCATCTGTAAGGATAAAATCAGATAAAGTTCCGGCTTCGGGTACAATAGCGACGACTACGCGGTTTTTTGCGTTAAAATATTGACGCAACACGGACCGTATACGAATGGAAGCATAGGAGAACAGGCCAGCGTTACTTCAAGTGGCGTCCAGGTTTCTGTTGGGTCTATAAAAGAGTAGGTTTAGATTCTTGATTACATTTTTTGCTTAGACTTAGGCTTAGGCTTAGGAACACATTTGTGCAACTTTTAGGCTTAGGCTTAGGCTTAGGCTTAGGCTTAGGAACACATGTGTGCAACGCTTAGGCTTAGGCTTAGGCTTAGGAATACACTTACTCTACTGTTACGCCCATTAAAGTAACATTTGCCGGATGTCTCAGTCGAAATTTGTGGAGACAGTAATAGCAGCTTTAAAAGAGGGTTTACCATAGCGATTTGGTTTACAAACCATTTTCTCGCTCGCTGAACTCGCTTGAAACTCCGCCCGCAGCGAAATATTGGTTGCCCTCCTGATTGGAATAAAATTAAAATTAGCTGATTGAAAAGCTTGAAGCTTGGGAATTTGCGAAGAAATTAATTGTGAACACAGCTAAAAAATTAAAAAAAACGCTTCAAGATAAGATTCGGTATTCATATAACAGCCCGAAATTTAACAGGATGCGGTCAGATATCTAGCTCCGGTTTAATATCCGGCGATGATTGCTATTCATATGCGGTTCCGGTATCCGGTATAAACCTACACTGTAAATTTCAATGATACAATTAATTTTTAATTCATTAAAGCATAATTTTGCACGACTCAATTACTTTCAACACTGCTCATATTTATATGCTATATCCGGTAAACATCCGGCTGCAGTTCCTTGTAAAAATCCAATATCCGGTTCCTGTCATGGGATCCGGTATTCGGTCGCACGCTGCTGGCTAACGAAGGAAAAACGTTTGTTTTACCATTGACGCCGCAAAAAAGTGAGATAAATCTGAATATCGGTGTAGTAATGAACAACTTTTCTGGTATATTCGAGTGATTTCAAACATTTACTGAACAAAAATATTAATTTTCAAGTTGTTTTTGACTGGTAATCTTAGGTTTCAACCAATCAGTAACATCATTACAACGCCACGAACGGTGTTGTTTTGATCAATTTAGCGTAATTATTTTGACTACAGCAGTTATATATTTCGGTTGGGTTACAAAAGTGGCCAATGTACAGAACAGGGCCGTAACAGTGATATAAGCATATTTCTATAAGGCTAAAGTGTAAGAATGGGTTTATAATTAAGCTTAAGCCTAAGCAAAAATATTTCTATGCTTAAGATTAAAAACGTTCCGCCCATGATCTTTAAGGTCCAAATATGTATCTTGATATTACCAAGAGTGTATAATTGAGAGTATGACACTTCTCCATCTATAGACATATATTGCGTGATATTACGCGGACTTAATAGATGCTACCCCACCCTTGATTGAGGGGGGTCTTAACTACAGCTGCAACAGTTTGTTTTCAGTAACGTCGCATAGTATGTGCATTTTGAAAGCATGTTTCCACTTGTCTCCAAACATTTTATAACCGAACCCCCCCTCAATCAAGTGGGAGGGTTAGACAAAGTAGGGCCCGAGTGACACTACATTACGCTAATACGTGTTGTATGTATAGTGTCACTCTCTTCCTATATTACACACTCTTGATATTACCAACAGTGTACGATGCATACTAACAAGAGTATGGAACTGGGTCCGTTCTGTGCCAACAAATTGCTCCGCTTAATTTAATTTAGGGTTGTTGCATGTGACAGCGACCCCTTCTATAAACAAAGGGGAGGTCGGCCAAAAACGCAACGCCCGGTGGTACATTTTGTACCATGCGGAAGTCAAACAGTTGCACACTCTTGTATCATGCACTCTTGATATTACAAATTGCGTCAAAATTGCTAATTTTAAACTGATATTCTATACAACGGCCGCACTTATCAGCTGTTTTGTTGAAAACCTTTTGCTGAGCTTACAGAACATGAATTTTTTACTTCGTAAAATTTTTTGGTACGAAATACCGGTGGGTAAATTACATCCCTGAATCGACATTCAGCCTGGCTCCGATTAGTTTGCAGCTTGTGTTTCAATTTTAGGAACTCGAATAAACTTAATAATTTACAGCTTGTAATTTCAGTAATTTTGGCAAGTGTTTAATTTATGCTAATTTTACTACAGCTAAGTCACGTTCATTAGACAAATAAACGCACTGCTTAATGATCGATACGGTTGATCTGTAATAAACACAGATTACCAATCAATGATCGATACGGTTGATCTGTAATAAACACAGATTACCAATCGATGATCGATACGGTTGATCTGTAATAAACACAGATTACCAATCGATGATCGATACGGTTGATCTGTAATAAACACAGATTACCAATCGATGATCGATACGGTTGATCTGTAATCAACACAGATTACCAATCAATGATCGATACGGTTGATCTGTAATAAACACAAATTACCAATCGATGATCGATACGGTTGATCTGTAATAAACACAGATTACCAATCGATGATCGATACGGTTGATCTGTAATAAACACAGATTACCAATCGATGATCGATACGGTTGATCTGTAATAAACACAGATTACCAATCGATGATCGATACGGTTGATCTGTAATCAACACAGATTACCAATCGATGATCGACACGGTTGATCTGTAATCAACACAGATTACCATTCGATGATCGATACGGTTGATCTGTAATGACCATAAAAAGTAGAAACTAAGCCTAAACGCTTAGTTCAGCGTTTGTTTTAATCGATAGGGCGGCGCTATACTTTTGATGTCGTCCGGCGCTGTCCGTTACCAGTCCTGCGCCTTCAGTCAGCATACGGCATCGTACTTGAGTAATTCACGTACGATATCGCACTGTATTAACAGATGGTACCGTACGGGTAACGGACTTCGCTGTACGGATGACGGACGGCGCCGTACGGTTGACGGACATTAACGAACGGCGCCGTACGACAAGTATACCGCAACCCATAGCCTTAAAATTTCAACACTTTGAGACATCTCCGAAACGAACCAGACACACAACAACTATATATACTAATTCTATTGTACGGCAGTTGCGTTCCAGACAAAGCCGACTTAAAGTTCATTCATAAAAACGCTAACTCGACTCAAACTGCCCACGCATAATATGCTATAAGTACTTATCAACAACCCCATAGAGATGTGTTCAATCGCATATACAAGAGGGTGTGGCCCATGTATAGAACAGGGCCGGATCGTTTTCCGGAGGGGCTATAATAGAGTTAGTTTAAGCTTTAGACTAATTTTTTTGCTTAGGCTTATGCTTAGGTTTAGACTTATGAATAGGCTCATCCATACGCTTACGCGTAGGCTTAGGCCTAGGAATGTGCTTATACTACTGTTCCGGCCCTGTTCTATACATGGACCGAGTGCGTAGCTGGGATTTCGTTTCAGAAGATTATGATTTCATTGAAAATTCATTTATCAGCCAGCGTTGTGAGGTGAGAAAATTTAATTTTGATTTTTGAATATTAAAACATCAAAAGGTGCCGAGTTTCTTGTGTCTTTAGAACATCGAGGCATCTTCCGTATTCGTCCCTGTGTATACATCCTTGACCCATACACAGGGCGTAGTTGTTCTGTAGAATGCATGACGTGTCCTAGAACCGCATCCGGTAAAATCAACCATGAATGATGGCAATTAAACTGGACAACGTTGCGTATTTGGTTCCAATTTTTGGTCAGCGTAAAACTGTTGTATAATAGATTTTGCGAGCTGAAAGCGATACAAGCGAAGAGATACAGAGGATATATTGATTTCTGAAATTCGTAGAAGCGACAAGAAATAGGCAACGCTTCAACGGTTTGGGGCTTTAAGGTTAAAATCATTTGTGTTAGAATATACCATATCGCGAACTGAATTCCTGGTTAATGTCCGTGGTTCTGGGGTCAACGGATCGATGTATAGAACAGGGGCGGATCGTTTTCCTGTGGCGATGTAATAGACTGAGTTTAAGAGTTAGAGTGACTTCTTTGATTAGGTTTAGGCTTAGGCTTAGGATTAGACTTATCCTTACGCTTGGGCTTAGGTTTAGGCTTAGGCTTAGGCTTAGGCTTAGGAATATGCTCATCCCTACGATTAGGCGTAGGCTTAGGCTTAGGCTTAAGAATATGCTCAGCCTTACGCTTAGGCATAGGCTTAACTTTAGGCTTAGGAATATCCTTATACTACTATTACTGTTTCGGACCTGTTCGATACATGGGCCGCTCAACGTCGTCTGGTTTTATTTTTGTCAGCGGCGAACTCAAATCAAACATATACAATATTCACAAAGTAGGTATTAGCTCTTGTACACATCTCCACACATTCAGACTTAAAGCTTAACTTTTGGGCTTCGAACAATGTATAGCTATGTCTAAATTAAACATACCTAAAAACTTAACCTTTGCATTTAAGCCTAAAGTTAAGCCTAAACATTGTACCCTAAGCATGAGGTTATAGCGTATAACATTCGAATTTTTGTCTCATTGTATCAATAATATGGCCAATCAATAGAACAGTGCGTGAGCATAATCGTAAGCCTACCCTGTAAATCCCAGTGAGTTGATATTAACTCAGCGTGAGTTGAATCACTCAGTCTGAGTTAGGACTTTCAGAACTCAGAATTCTGAGTCATTAAAACTCACTCTGAGTTAATTATTCAACTTACGCTGAATTAACTGAACTCAGAGTGAGGATCACTTCAACTTAGAGTGAGTTAATGTTAACTATTATTAACTCAGAAATAACTAACTCTCTAACTGAGTTGGTTCATCAACTCATTGGAATTTACAGTGTAAGCCTAAGCGTAAGAATGAGTTTATGCCTAAACATAAGTCTAAGTTTAAGCAAAAATAGTCTAAAGCTTAAGCTTAATCTATTGCAGCATCCCGGAATAACGTTCCGCCCCTGATTTTTACATGGACCACGAAATCGAGGATAACACTTGATCGAATCACCTTTAGATTTGCCGGACGCCATCATTTTCCAAATAAATAGAGTAAGATTTACGGCGTAAAATCAAGGTTGAATAGCTGCCGCCTATTGATGACGGAAGCGGACC